>CAXAQZ010000157.1:0-35494 GCA_963971145.1 Sussaba pulchella
AGCAAGGGGGAATGCGCTGTTCTTTTTTTTTTTTTTGTACATGGTTTGCTAGGTTTAAATGCTTACTACATGTTCAAAGAAAAGGCTCTCAACATTAAGCTTCGGTGGACAAAATTAAATATGTTTTTGAGTATCTTTTGATCGCATACACTGATCAGAATAATAAAATCGTCGTATGACCTTTCTGGTGTTAACAATTCACTGAAATAGTGGGTACTATATGGTTCGTATATCGGGCATCGGAGCATAAAATGTTCGATAGTTTCGTTTTCATGCAAATTACAGATTTGACATGTTTGTTGCGGGTCTAATTTTGCTATACATTGCTTGTAGCTTATAGTGCAGTAAATTTGATTGGCTCGTCTAACTTGCGTTATGATTCGCTTTATAGGTAGCGGGAGTCTTAGAGTAAGGTGTCTGGCCGGGTTATCCTCGAATGACCTTTGAATTTTGAGTTGGCAGGATGGTGAGGACTGCCACGTTTCAAAGTCTGATGCCATCAGGCTCAGTTTATATCGTGAGAATGTTTTCTCCGTTTTGGTGGTCCAGGTGATTGGATCGACGTTCTTCCAGAGGTCAAGTGACTCTACTTCGGCCAGAAAAGTCTTGAACTGTGTAGCCCAATTATATTTATTCTCCTCCTCTAGGTTTTCTGCGAGGCTAATTAATCTACGCATACATATTTTTGGTATTGCTTCGTCGCTGAGCTTAAGGATGAATTGGACGTATCGTCCCACCCAAAAGTGACCGAATTCGTAAATTTCATAATAAGTGTTTGCGGGTTGTTAAAACATGCCGAAATCGTAGTATATGCATATTTATAGCGAATTTAGATGATTTTTCTAAATGTGAACAATTAGTTTTTTTTATATTTGTAAAAACATTCGAATTTTCGTCTGATTTTAACTTGACTGTACTTGATTGTCAACTTCAAAATGTGAAAAATCGAAATAATTATCGCGTGAATCAAATATGTTGGAAATGCCCAATACTCGTCAATAGCTTTCTACGGGATCGTAGAAAGATTTGATATACTTAAAGCATGACAAAATATTCAATTAAAGTCCAACAAAAGTGCGATCAATAACATAAAATACGTGGCAACGCCGCATTTCACAATTGATATTTACGATTTCATGGTTGGCACTCGTGTTTTCGTGTCTGTCTACGACCGAGCGATACAGCTATAGAGAAAACGAAACCTTTAGTCATTACGCTGAGGGCAGCACCTCTCGGTACTGCTCCTCCCCCTGCTCCTCGCGAGGACCGGCGATCGGGCCCACCTCTCGTCAGAATCAAAAATATCTTGGAGCGAAGCGGATCGCCGATCGATCGATACGTCGTCTTTTTCTATACACATATTTATCTTGTACGTCGAACAAGTTAACCGCGAGACAAAGTTTATACTGTTATTTTTTTGGTTTGTGTGAGTGGAGTGAATGGAGTGAATCGCAGTCGTGATCGTAATAAATCGATGATAATTAAAACATTATCCGAGCCACGTTTAGCCCCACGCGGGCGATGAGTTTATCTCCTTATTTTTTTTATCCTGATATCCCACGCACCGCCTGTTGAGACTCAACAGCGAGCCTCAAGTAATTCCAACCCTTCTTCATTAACAATTTGGCGACCGTGACAGGACTGTGGTGCTAAAATCAGTGAATAATAAAAATCATCGATCGCGTGTGCAAAGCACGTGGCTAGCCATCTTGGATACCGGTGTGCTTAAAATTTCGCCATATTGGGCAAGTGCCGTATTTCATCATCCAAGTGACGTCACATAAGCTCCCGGTCTCTACCTCTCGTTACACTCGTTACCTCCCACCGTCAGACTTCGTGTCGATCGTCGCGACAATACGTCTTATCTCTATCGCACGCTCGCTCGTTACCCGTAAGCTTGCGCGCTCTCTCGCACGCTCGCTCGTCACCCGCAAGCTTGCGCGCTCGCTCGCACGCTCGCAAACATAAGCTTGCGCGCTCTCTTGCACTATCGCTACCTCTCATATTACCTGAGGTACGCGCATCGTCGTCAATTCGCATACACAAACGTCGTGATTAGCGTCGCGACTATTCTTCCCATCTCTACCGCGCTCAGTCGCTGCTCTCTCGCGGCGTATATACATACATACACTCGTGACCGAGAGTCGAATACGCCAGAATGATGGAAAAGGAAATTCAAGATCGGCTGGACGCGCTCTACACTGAGCAAACGATACATTTTGCTAACGTTCGCCGAGCAGTGTCATTTATTCGAGTGCTCCAACCTGAACATCGTGTGCTACCAATACTGCAAAGTCGCGAGACCCTGTTGCAACAATACTGGACGGAATGCAGAGCCGCTGACAAAGAAATCAACACGCTTGCGGCCCGTGTCGATCAATCAACTCGGAACTACTTCGCCGAGAACCGATTCACGAACGTCGAAGTCGAGTACCTCAACGCACTAGATCAGCTGGCACTCTGGCGTCAGGCGGTGGCACCCCAACGCGGAGAACTTCACGTCCGTTCGCACGAACAACTTCGAGAACGACCGGCTGAGACCAACGTCAAATTACCCAGGTTAACAGTTCCAATATTTTCCGGTAAATTCACTGAGTGGGCAGCATTTAAAGATTCGTTTGTCGCGTTAATTTCGTCAAGCACTACCCTAAGCGAGATCGAAAAGTTACATTATCTAAAAGCAAGTGTGCAAGGTGAAGCGAATGACCTCATATGTAACGTACAAATTGTAGCAGGGAATTTCGTAACCGCATGGAATCTTCTCGAAGACAGATTCTCTAATAAACGAGCGCGAACAAACGCACATTTTGCTGAAATTATGAAATTAGAATCTATCAAACATGAGTCCGCATCAAATTTATTAAATTTCAGAAATACCGTCACGCGAAATATCGCCGCTCTTCGTAATCTGGACTGTCCTACTCAACACTATAGTGCAATTTTCATATATATATTAACAGAAAAATTAGACAAAAAAACGCAGCGTGATTGGGAAATTAGCATTGCATCAAACTCTGATTTGCCGTCGTTTGAGGCATTCGATAATTTTCTCGTCGAGCGAATCCGCGTCCTAGAATCTCTCAGTCACGCTGATCCGCCATCTAAACTAACAGCATCACAATCAAAATCAAACCTCGCTCAGTCACAGTCGAGATCACATAACCAGTCGTCAAAACACGTATCCGTCAATAATTCAGTCGTTTCTCAGTCAAACGGTCTATGTCTCGTCTGCAACAAAGATCATAAAATATATCAATGTCCAAAATTCAATGACTCAACCATTACGGAGCGGTATGATTATATAAAATCTCGTCATTTATGCTCCAACTGCTTAGGAAAAGGACACAAGTATGTCTCATGTACAAGTAAATTCGCCTGTCGACAATGCGGGCAAAAACACCACACACTCCTGCATCGTGATTCTTCCGCGAGTCAGTCTACCTCGACAAAAGGTCAACCATCCGTAAATTCTAACGATCAACCATCGCCTGACTCGGTACAGTCGCACGTGTCAATTTCGAATCGAATACAGTCAAATCATATTGTTCTCCCGACGGTCAAAGTTTGGGTAAAGTCAAATTCCAACCGGAAACTGCAAGTGCGTGCGCTACTCGATCAAGGATCGACGTGGTCATTTGTATCACACAAGGTAGCTAAGCTGCTCGGCGCGCAGAGGATTCGTGTTTTTGCCACAATGTCGGGGCTTGGAGGTACGTTTGCTGGCACCTCGTCGAGCGCAGTTCAGCTAACCATCGTAAACCCACACTCTACCGAGTCCTTAAAAACGCAAGCAATTGTTCTCCCGCGAATAACGTCGTACTCGTCCGCGAAGTACGGGCCAATTCAAAATTTTTCTCATCTAAAAAATCTCGAGCTTGCCGACGACCCCGCCAGCTCCGAAAAAATTCAGCTGCTCATCGGAGCAGACTTATACGGCGCAATCATTTTAAACGAGGTAAAAAAGGGATCAGTCAACGAGCCTATTGCTCAAAATACTGTTTTCGGTTGGGTCATCTCGGGCCAACTGTCCACGTCGAGTCAATCAATAACCAATGTCATCCCCGTACACCAGTCGGTCGTACTATCTAACCTCAACTCCTCTATTCGTAAATTTTGGGAAATCGAAAGCATACCCGCGAAACACATTATATCCCCTGAGGATGAGAGTTGCGAATCTCATTTTGTCGATACCCACTCGAGAGCCCCGGATGGACGATACATTGTCCGACTCCCATTCATATCAAATGAGCCTCCCAAGATTGGTCACTCTCGATTTATCGCGGAAAGGTTATTGAAACGGGGTGAGTCGTCCCTCGCAAAAAATCCGGACCATCAACGAGCGTACGCTCTGTTCATGAGCGAGTACGAATCATTAACTCACATGAGTAAAGTTTCGAAGCCCGAGTCAAGCCGAGAGACTACAGTCTACTTACCCCACCACCCGGTCTTTCGAGAGAAAAGTCAAACTACGAAACTCCGTGTCGTGTTTAACGCCTCGTGTAAAACCTCGAATGGCACGTCCATTAACGATCACTTGGTCACTGGACCAAAATTGCAATCTGACTTACACATAGTATTGTCTCAATGGCGGGCTTATCCAATCGTGTTCATCGCTGACATTGCGAAGATGTACAGACAAATCCTCGTAGATCCTCGAGATCGAGATTATCAACGCGTTCTGTGGCGTTCAAGGCCAATGGAGCCAATCGCTGAGTATCAACTGAACACAGTCACATATGGAACTCGTCCCGCCCCTTATTTAGCCCATCGCGTTCTCAAACAACTCGTTCTCGATGAAGGGGAAGCTTATCCCCGCGCCTCGATCGTCCTCGAAAAAGACACGTTTGTCGACGATTTGCTCTTCGGAGGATTCGACGAACTGTCAGCGTCAAACACGCGACTCGAAGTAACGAATCTGCTCAAGAAAGCGCAACTTGAGCCCCGCAAGTGGGCGAGCAACTCGCTTCACTTAATTTCTGACATAGACCCAGCCGATCATGGGTTGGCATGGGATCCACTGTCACCGGATAGTCATGGTGTCAAGGTCCTAGGTGTCCAATGGGACCCGACTCGAGACGTGTTTCACTTCTCCATCAAACTCGATGTACCCGAAACCCTCACAAAACGACGTGCTCTATCTATCCTCGCTCAACTGTTTGACCCATTAGGCTGGGTTGCGCCAGGTATCATTAAAGGTAAAATTATGATGCAAAATCTGTGGCTCAACGATGTCCAATGGGACGAAAATCTATCGCCACAACTCACGTCTCAATGGGTCGACTACTTTGAGTCGCTATCGTCCCTATCCACCGTCACAATTCCTCGATGGAATAGATTCCATCCGAACAATCGCGAAAACCAGCTCCATGGATTCGCAGATGCATCCACGGAAGCTTACGGAGCTGTTATTTACCTGCGCACGATAAACCCACTCGGCGAGGTCTCAGTATCGCTGATAATAAGCAAAACGAAAGTCGCTCCCCTAAAACAACTAAAAATCCATCGACTTGAGCTTCAAGCCGCACTATTGTTAGCCGAGCTCACCGCCGCGATTCGTCACGTCCGTGCCTTCGCCGATCTTCCAGTGCAATGTTGGACTGATTCGAGTATCACTCTGTCATGGCTTCGTAAACACGCGTCACACTGGAAGTTGCTCGTCTCAAATCGTGTGGCCGACATTCACGCTCTCCTCCCTAATCACTCGTGGCGACACGTTCCGACGTTAAGCAATCCCGCCGACCTCGTGTCTCGGGGGGTCAAGGCCACGGACTTGCTTGAATCAGCATTATGGGGGAAAGGGCCAGCATGGCTCGCAGACGAACCTGACCAATGGCCAAATGCCTTCCCTGAGCCACCCGCCGACGCGGACATGGAAATCAAAGCCGCAGCCCACGTGGCCACGATCGGTTCACCCGACCCATTAAATTACATTGCACTTAAATTTTCCTCATGGATTAAAGTCATCCGCGTCATCGCTTACGTCCTCAAATACATACAAAATTTAAAGACAAGGGTCCGGAGTAATCGCACGCCCCCCATCGAACAACAACCACATGTCTACAACCACCTCACCGCAACGGAACTGGCAAAGGCCACCACCCTTCTGTACCAACATCTACAAAGGCAAATGTTCCCTACGGAGCTCCGCGACCTCGAGTCTCGTAACTCAGCATCGCGAAAGAGTGCAATCATCGCACTCAATCCCATTTACGACCCAGAAACAAAGCTTTTGCGTGTCGGAGGGCGCCTCCGTCACTCAGACCTTCCTTACGAACGTCAACATCCTATTATTTTGCGCGCGCACCCCGTCGTCACCGCTCTCATCCGTCACATTCATGTCCAGTGTCTTCACGGAGGGGTAAAACTCACGCTGAGTACCCTCAGACAAACCGTCTGGCTAGTTCAACCGCGACCTCAAATTAAATCAGCCATTCACAAGTGCATGACATGCACACGACTCTGCGCTAAGCGTTTATCGCAGTTCATGGCTGATTTGCCGAAATCTCGCGTCTCCAAGGTCACTCGCGCATTCACTCATTGTGGAGTGGATTACGCCGGACCAGTCCAAGTTCGCATGTCAAGCGGTCGCGGACATAAATCGAGTCCATGCTGGATCTCGGTTTTCGTCTGTTTCGCTGTAAAGGCGATACACTTAGAACTCGTATCCGACTATTCGTCGGCGGCATTTATCGCAGCTTATAAGCGCTTCGTATCACGACGAGGACTCCCGTCACGCATGCAAAGCGACTGCGGCACAACGTTCCAAGGCGCGAATCGTCTCTTACACGAAGAGTTTCGTAAAGCCACCTCGGACGCACACTTTCACGCGCTACTAGCTCGTGACAGCGTTGCTTGGATCTTCAACCCTCCAGCCGCCCCACATTTCGGGGGGCTGTGGGAGGCTGGAGTGAAAAGTGTCAAACACCACTTGAACCGAATACTCGTTAATCGAACGCCAACGTACGAAGAGCTCACGACTCTTCTCTGCCAAATCGAGTCTGTGCTTAATTCGCGGCCGCTCGAGCCTCTCCATGATACCATCGACGACCTCAACCCTCTGACTCCCGGACACTTTCTTATCGGAGGTCCATTGAACGCAGTGCCCCAACAATCGCTTATCGATATTAACACGAATCGTCTGTCGCGCTGGCAAATACAGCAGCAGCTCGTCGAAAGTTTCTGGAAGGCATGGTCTCGCGACTACATACAATCGTTGCAAACTCGAACGAAATGGCGCGTGCCAGAGCCTCAGGTCAAAGTCGGTCAGATGGTATTGCTAAAAGGTCAAAATTTACCCCCAGGGAAGTGGAATTTAGCCCGCATTGTCGACTGTCACCCCGGCCCCGACGGCCACATTCGCGTTGTAAAACTCAAAACAGCAGTCTCAGAGTATGTGCGTCCAATCGCAGAGCTAGTCCTGCTGCCTGCCGATCTCGACAACGTCACTCCACGTGAGTGATTGTTGCTCAAATGCCAAGTGAACTACGCGCCCGTTACGTCGTGTCACATGCCACAATAAATGTATCTAGCACCTAAGTAAACCCGTACAACGATCATTGTTGAAATCCCACTATTTCAAGGCGGGCGATTTGTCTACGACCGAGCGAT
Organism: Sussaba pulchella; assembly: GCA_963971145.1. Classification (NCBI taxonomy): domain Eukaryota; kingdom Metazoa; phylum Arthropoda; class Insecta; order Hymenoptera; family Ichneumonidae; genus Sussaba; species Sussaba pulchella. The sequence continues at coordinate 7,609 of CAXAQZ010000157.1, forward strand.
ACAGCTATAGAGAAAACGAAACCTTTAGTCATTACGCTGAGGGCAGCACCTCTCGGTACTGCTCCTCCCCCTGCTCCTCGCGAGGATCGGCAATCGGGCCCACCTCTCGTCAGAATCAAAAATATCTTGGAGCGAAGCGGATCGCCGATCGATCGATACGTCTTCTTTTTCTATACACATATTTATCTTGTACGTCGAACAAGTTAACCGCGAGACAAAGTTTATACTGTTATTTTTTTGGTTTGTGTGAGTGGAGTGAATGGAGTGAATCGCAGTCGTGATCGTAATAAATCGATGATAATTAAAACATTATCCGAGCCACGTTTAGCCCCACGCGGGCGATGAGTTTATCTCCTTATTTTTTTTATCCTGATATCCCACGCACCGCCTGTTGAGACTCAACAGCGAGCCTCAAGTAATTCCAACCCTTCTTCATTAACAGTGTCTATACTGCAGAGCATGCTATTGCAACAAAAACATAACCTAAACGCGAGTTGATGACAAATACGTAAAGGTATTGTTACGTCGGTAAACACTCGTTTTATAATATGAATAATTTCAACACTGAGTCTGAGTTTTAACAGACGTTTATTTCAATACTGCGACGTGCAGAGCTTCCGCTCCGTTTACAGGTTAATAAGACTGACTGCCTAAGACTAGTCGGGAGGCAGCTTATATAGGGAAAAGTGTCGGAAAATGAGGATAGTGGGGAGGATTCGGGAAGTTTTCGGGAATAGTCTGGACGGTGGGGGCGATTGGGCAGACATTCCAAGACAGCAGCTGCAAGCGGATAGCGCAGCGGCGGCTGGCTTAAAAAAATCAGAAGAATTATGAGTTCTTGGAAAAGCAGCTGCTTTGGGTATGAGGAGAAGAATTTACATGGGTTTGGGGTCTGGAAAAGTCCTTTGGTTAATCGGTGGGAAACTACCCAGGATAGAAAAGTTATGGGTTCCGGGAAAAGCAGATGCAAGGGAAAGGAATCCATTTGGGTTTGGAATTCAAGAAGATTCCTGGAAATGGATGGCGAGGCGGGCGGCAGAACGTGGGAAAGTGAAGAAATGGTGGGGGAGTGCGTTACACCTCCCCCCTTATTCAAGAAAATCCATAAAACGAAAAAAATGGATTTTCTACGCCTTAAGATAATTAACATGACGTCTGTTTGTGTTTCGCATTGGGGAATGAACGATGTCATTTCAGCCTAAATCAGCTAGGGCTACAAATTCTTCTTGCGGGTATCGGACTTCATAATTATTGTGATCGCTCGTGTTATTGTGAAAACAGTTGTTGTAAATATTTACGCACGGTGAGAAGGTACATGACAGGAATTTGCTGATTAAATTACCGAAGCAATTACATAGTCCAATCTTAATGGCTAGTAGAGACATTACAATTCCGATACACGCATATCCTAAGTATTTTAGTCCGTCATAGGCGGCTTCGAAGAGAGTTTTGTTACGTTTATGATTTCCAATTTTTTTGGCTTCTTCCGGTATTTCATCGAGAGTTTGTCCGATGGATTTCAGTTGGGTTAGATCTATATGAGTTGGCCTTCCTAGCGTGGTTAACTGTAAATCTTCCATTGATATTGAATGGTTGCGCAAAATGTCGTCAAGTTTTGGTGTGTTAAGTGTTTTATTTGATATTACATCTGTAGTCTGTGTGATTCGCTTATCTAGGCTGGGTCTAATGACTATATTGTCGGTTTGTCCGAGACAATCTCCAGAAATTGTTATTCGATTGGTGCCATGCAGGTTTACTTGATGTAACTTATTATCTTCGCAGATAAGGTGAAGCGTCTCTGGGTTAGGAGAGGTGACTATCCACGAATTTCCGTTTTTCAATTGAATCCACAATGATTTGATTAGGTGGATAAGTAAGATTTGGCACTGTGAGTCGGAGATGTCGCTCGGCTTTTGGAGAATAATGGCTTCGCAGCTATTTGGGTTATTAATTGAATAGTCGGGATTTTGTCTTTTACAAAGAAGTTTTGACGCAAGCGTTTTGCATTGAGCTAGGTCATTTTCGTTGCTAGGTGTGAACAAATTTCTCATATCATTGAGAATGACTACGGTGTCCGGTGGGTTAAGATAATAGAATGTGTTACCAGAAGATTTTCGTTGAAGAATTGGTATTAGTCTGTAAGCTTTGAGCATTGTATTTTCGACTACTGGAATTTTTATGACGTGTGCAAATCGATTATGGGTTATCATAACGTTAACTTCGCTAATATCGATTATTGCGGCAAAGGAAGATTCTTCCAGTGGTACAGGCGGTGTGTCACTGGAAATTGTTTGCGTTCGTATCACGAGAAGCGCTTTGACTAAGTCGGCTGGACTAAGAGTTTGCGGTCGTACGATCCCTTGTTTTCCATCGTTAACAGCATTGAGTACGTTATTTAGATTTTCGCTATATTCGTCAATTAGGACTTGTAGAAGCGAGACTTGAGAACTGATTATTATTTCCCGCGTGTTAGCTTGTATATGTTGGCCTGCTTTCATTGCTGCCTCGCTTAGATGGTTAGAATCGTTTTTAAGTTTATTTATAGCATCGGCGAAAGTGGTTATTGTGGCTTTAACAATTGTTGTTTGGTTTTTAATTAGTTCACTTAGCCGCGCATCGTCATTATGGACTCTATCTATCTCGTCATTAAAATATTCAGCATCTGAATTGGCTAGAGTCCCAAACAAGATCTTACTAATATTGCCGATAAAATTGAATACTCCCCTTTTGGGGCGCGGAGAATAATTAATTATGTTCATAAGCCGTACCCTACGGTCTTCAAGTCTTTCTAATCTTTGAAGAACGATTGAATTTGTATTTTGACTCTAAAACCGAACATTAAAAATCGTTGTGTGTCGTAAAACCGCTCGTGCCTCACTCAACTATCTGACCCCCAACATCTGGTCGTTCGGTCGAGTCTCAGCAAGACCTTGCAGTCTATAAGTGGAGATGGTTGTAATTAAACACCGCTCTTCCACTAATCTAGGTAAAAGACCTTAATTCGTACATGATAAGGCGAGGTCTCCGTCCCCACAGTAAAGGGCTAACACCCTGACGTAAAAGAGAGACGACCCCTCTGTGTATTTCGGTCACCGAATACTTATGATATTCGGGTCTGGACGTAACACTTTGCCATGGAATTTAACGAATTTTTTTGTTATTGCATTTTTCGGCAAGAGTTCGAAAAAGTTTCTACTTGCGATCGTTTGCTCGCTTTATTTATTTATTTATTTTTATTTTATTTTATTTATTTTTTTTTTTTTTTTTAATTTTATTTATTTATTCATGTGTTTATTTATTTACTTATTCAATATTTAAATTCATTTCGAGTATCATCTGTAGCAACCAAAGCACTAGACTGCTTTATATCAAGTTCTAGTGTCTGTCCGTAAATTGTGTGACTCATTGGTACCGGGAAATGACGATGTTTTCATCAGTTTCGTTGTGCTTACGAATCTTTTGAAATTATGATATTCCGTATAGCGATTTCTGACAGGTACCACATGAAGTGTTACTAATATTTTTCTTTTTCAATGGAATCAAACAATCTTATCGTAGATCGTGGAGCGTAATGAATCACACAGATGAAGCAAATACTTTGGTTTGAATTCTTGGTAATGATTAAAGTACAATTCAAATTCAAACAGATTGTAACGATTTTTTTTTGTATTGCATTACATACGGCTGATAGTGATGCTGATTGGTTTATCTCGGTTGTTTCAATCTCCGTGAGGTTGACGAAGCCCATCGAGGTACACGTTTCGTTGTCCGTTTTCTTTGATGCTTTAACGAGATGCGTGTAGTGATGTGTGAATCGGTAGATCCTTTCGATCCTATTCAGCTAGACAGGTGTAGAATAATAAAGCGGAGCAGCATCTTTTCCTAGACATAAAGAAATTATTAGTTTTTAAGGCAAGATCTACGCGGGTCAATTGTTTCGTTATGTTTCAGCAACATCTTGCGACGAACGTGAGGCATTCTTCTCCGATGCCTGGGTCGTAAGGCACGGAGCAGCAACGGTTTGAGTTTAACGACGGTAGATTGTTTTTTGTAGCGCCGGCGACCTGAGTCGTCAACCGCATTTTGAATATTTGTATCGCCGAAATTCCGGGGTATCGGTAACCCAGGTGTGCTTTGCCTTTTCCTTCTTCCGTGGCTCCCTCATCTTGGTTTCTTCTTTTTTCTTCGACTGCTTTTTCTTCTCGTTCCTTTATTTCTTCTTCTTGCTCCGAATTATCTTCTTGTCGTTTCCTCATTTCGTTTTCTTGTTCTGATTGTTCTTCCTGTTGTTTTGTCATTTCTTCTTCTTGTCCTGAATTGTCTTCTTCTCGCTTTCTTACTTCTCTTTCTTGATATGATTTTTCTTCTTCGGGTTTTCTTATTTTTTCTTCTTGTTCTGATTTTTCCGTTTCTCGTTTTCTTACTTCTGTTTCTTGATTTGATTTTTCTTCTTGTTGTTTTGTTATTTCTTCTTCTTGTTCTGAATTTTCTCCTTTTCGTTTTCTTACTTCTTTTGATCGATCTGATTTTTCTCCTGTTCGTTTCCTTACTTCCTCCTCGCGTTCTGATTTTTCTTCTTCAGTTACTTCCTCTTCATTTCGTTCTCTTCTTTTTTTCTTCTTTACTTCGTTTTCTCGTACTCTTTTATCCTCTTCTGCTGCTTCGTTTTTTCTTGGTTCTTCTGTTTCCTTATCTTTTTTGTTTTCTCGTCCATGGGCTGCTTTTGGTGTTTCTTTCCATCGTGATGTCTTTTCTATTTGCTTTGCAGAAGGTGCATTTAACTGTCGGTAGGGCATCTCCTTTTGGTCTGGAGGATAATAGCACTCGGTGTTTATTTTTCCTTCGTTGCCAGTAAACATGCGGTGGTCACCAGCTGTTGTTCCCGACAATATATCAGGTAGCGCCTGGGCACGGCGGTCAGACGGGATGATGGCCGACACCCTTTTTGCTCGTTGTGGGGGCGCGTGTTGCAGCCGCATGTTTTCTCCAAATAATCGAATTCTTTCGGCAGAATTTGACTGTTTTATGTGGCGGGGCTTCGATGCGTCCGTTGGTGCGTCTAGGCGCTCCTCCTTCGGTAGAAAGGGTTCCCTGTGTAGCAGGATCCCACGCAGCGAGTCCGTCGTAACCATGCATGGTTCTTCCGAGTCGTTCATGACCGGCACTCGGGCTTCATAGTCCTTAGTCGTGTGGACACAAGGTGCTACGGGATCAGAATTTGATTCGGCTCCAATAACCAGAGCATTCGTAATTTCGTTGGGTGTTACTGCGCCCTTTGGTGCGTCTTGGCGCTCCTCCGCAGGTATAAAGGGTGTTTCCTGTAACGGTGACCCACGCAGTAAGTCCATCGTGACCCATCCGGGTTCTTCCGAGCCGTTTCTACCTGGCACTCGGGCTTCATGGTCCTTGGCGGCATGTACACAAGTTACCATAGATTTTAACGTTCCGTCTTTAATGTGATCGGATTCACTAAGAGGATCGTCGTTTGCGACCACGTCTTTCGGTGTTCCTAGGAGCTCTTCCTCAGACAGTGATCCGAGTTCCACCCAGTTGTAGTCTGACAAATCATCGTCAAACGTTTCCTTAATTACTGTTGAGATGTGTTGAACTTGCGTCGGTTGTTCTGATAATAAAAACGGAAGGTCTGCTGATGGTGGTGGAAAGTAACGTGATGGGACTGAGTGGCGTTTCTTGAAACTATTTTGGCCTCCAGTCATCACTCGCCGTGTGGTGTCGTAAGTTTCGGCGTCGTAGGCACTGGCGATCGCTGCACGGAAACGTTCCGTATACTGTGGGACCGACTCATTTGGTCCTTGGCGCGGCCAACATCGCTCACTTCCCCACGCATCTGTCGATGACGAAAGTCTGAACTCCGCGCGAAGGGCCTCGTACAGATCTTCGTACGAACTAATTTTGTACGCTCCGAGTTCCAGTGTCACCTGGTCGGTAATTCGTTTCGCGAGGATCAGACGGCGGAGATAATCCTTACGCGCACATTGTTGACGCACTTTTTCTATTGAACTGATAAATGTTTCTACATCAACATTCTCACCATCAAATTCTTCTAAAAGTTCTATTGCTTCCATGGGCGTAAGCCATGCCATGGATTCGTTGATTATATTACCTTCACTGTCTATTAGTTGTTTTTCTGTATTTTGTTTAGCACTTTTGTTTTTCGTGATTTGGTTCCGATTGTTTGGCACCATTTCGCTGGTGCTTGCGGAGTCAGTCTTTCACAGTCACTCGCGATAAATGCGGGATCGTGATAGTAGGGAAATAAGGCTGATTCTGATTCACGATTTTCTTGTTGCTCAATCAGTGTGATAAACGTTTTTCATATTCTTCACGTGTTGTTCGGTGGTCCTAAGTCTCTAGCACTTAGAATTTAAACCACTCCACACTTCAGCACCAGTTTGTTACGTCGGTAAACACTCGTTTTATAATATGAATAATTTCAACACTGAGTCTGAGTTTTAACAGACGTTTATTTCAATACTGCGACGTGCAGAGCTTCCGCTCCGTTTACAGGTTAATAAGACTGACTGCCTAAGACTAGTCGGGAGGCAGCTTATATAGGGAAAAGTGTCGGAAAATGAGGATAGTGGGGAGGATTCGGGAAGTTTTCGGGAATAGTCTGGACGGTGGGGGCGATTGGGCAGACATTCCAAGACAGCAGCTGCAAGCGGATAGCGCAGCGGCGGCTGGCTTAAAAAAATCAGAAGAATTATGAGTTCTTGGAAAAGCAGCTGCTTTGGGTATGAGGAGAAGAATTTACATGGGTTTGGGGTCTGGAAAAGTCCTTTGGTTAATCGGTGGGAAACTACCCAGGATAGAAAAGTTATGGGTTCCGGGAAAAGCAGATGCAAGGGAAAGGAATCCATTTGGGTTTGGAATTCAAGAGGATTCCTGGAAATGGATGGCGAGGCGGGCGGCAGAACGTGGGAAAGTGAAGAAATGGTGGGGGAGTGCGTTACAGTATAATTGGCCGTTACATATATATCATGCCGCCTTTCGAAAGTACACCGTATCGCTGGAGAGGAAGGCCTGTGTCGAAAAGCGTTTACAATGCAAAAATTCGCGGTGCGGCACTTGCTGCAAGTAACGCAAATTCGTCTGAAAAAGCCGAATCTTCAACTGTCATCGGCAACGACGGGGAAGAAGACGAAAAGAATGCTAAAACTGCAGAAGATAATAACATAGCAGGGAGTGGACGACGAATAGTAGAATTACTCATCTTGGGTGATAATTTATGGTACTGTAACGAATTTTATTTGTTTCGTTACTTTATTTTTGATAGTTTTGATTGAAATAGAAATTAGGGTAGCCCGAGGATGTAGCCAGGTGCGGAATCCATAATACCAAAAACACAATGTCTTTCTAGAGCAATTAATATAATTTTTATTGTCACAAAGCGAATTATACGTGGCCTCGTAACACCGGTATTTTAGCTCAAAGGGAGCCGATAACTTGTGGAATGAGACAAGATCTTAATGGAAAAGATATCAAAATCGAGAAAAAGTAAACTGATTATTTGGAATGATACACATATTCGGATATTCGGTTGATGAGGTAACAATGGGAATAATGCATGAATCAGACACGCGACATTCGTTCAAGGTCTGATATGTGTACCGAAGAATACGGGTGATCCATCGCTAATACATGAGACAGGTACATACTCGAAGTATATCTCGAAGAATAATTGCGACGAATCGCCAAATGAAGCCGTAATTATTAACAGAATAAAACACAATTGATCGCGAGTACGCGATTCAAAACGAGAGATTTTATATCGAACAAAATACGGGTATCGCTCATACACGCGACACGTTAAATACTCGACGTCTATCTCGAGAAATAATTGCGACGCATCGCAAAATGAAGCAGTAATGATTAACAGAATAAATCACAATTGATCGCGAATACGCGATTTAAAACGAGAGATTTTATATCGAACAAAATACGGGTATCGCTCATACACGCGACACGTTAAATACTCGACGTACATCTCGAGAAATAATTGCGACGCATCGCAAAATGAAGCAGTAATGATTACCAGAATAAATCACAATTGATCGCAAGTACGCGATTCAAAACGAGAAATTTTATATCGAAAAAGCACGGGTATCGTTCGCAGCGCCGAACTATTTATCTTGTTCGAAGTCATACAACGGAAAGAACGGAGCACTTCCGAATATACCGAAATTCTTAACGTATCCGGTGTCGGCACAGTTACGATTTAAATTATATCAATGTCAAATTTATCACACGCGGATCTGATGCTCCCGAAAAGGCGTCTTTTACGCCGACGTTTCGCGCCGTGAGTCTAGATGGCGACCGGACGTCGCGATGTGAAAATGTTCAATTGATGGCGGCCTTAACGCAAACGTGGACTTGCGTATCAAAGATGGCTACCGGATGCCGCAAGGCGAATATTGGAGGAAAAAGATGGCGGCGCCGTCGACCACGTTCTCGGCCAACGACGCGATACCTGTTTGATGATTCTTAAGCTCGAGGATCGATGTTGAGCCCGATCCAATCGTCGTCGTCTGAGAGCGAATACTCCTGTTTCGTTGACCACCCAATATTCGGCAGTGAAGACGGCCGGCAATGGTCCGCCTTGATCGGACGGTTAACTCGACGGTTGGCGTTTGGCTGCTTGGAGTGTAGCCGTAGACGATGGACGGTCGGACTTTATCTGGGTTCTCCGCGTTGTCTATCGTTGATACCACGATTCGTGGCGTTATTATCGGAAACCACGATGCGAGAGGCGAACTTGTGCCGAGTAGTATCAACGAAAGTGGCGTAAGTCCCCCGAAGAGGATGAGAATTACGTGAGCTTCACTCGATGGTCCCAAGGAGAATGCCTCGTCGCGTGTCTTCTTCGATCGAGTCGCGCATCGATCATCGGGTATAGATGGGAGACTCGGTGCTCGCGGAGTTTCGCGAGCGCTGCCGATAATCGCCGCGACGATGTCCGCGCGCGGCTAGGCCTTTATGGTCGATACGCGCGACATATACATCGAGCGATACCCCGCGAAAATATATAGATGGCGCAGTTGCGGCGTCGACCGCTACAGTACGTAAGCTGCAAAGAGTGCTTATCACTGCAAAATATTGAAGTTGAAAAAAGACACGGTTTTGGGTCGCTTTTGGCGGTGCGATGCCACAAGTGTCTTCTTCTCAATGAAATTGTGACTGGAAAACAGCAAATGTCGGCTAATGATCGGAGGACTTCGCGTTTTGACGTGAACTACAAAGCAGTTTTAGGTAAAATAAAAAAATTCGAACATGCGTAACAGTGTATTTATCAATTATGTTATTGCAGGTACTATCACTGCAGGAATGGGCCATGCCCATTTATCAAAACTATGTGCCTGTTTAAATATACCTTGCCCCGATTTTAAGACTTATCAGAAGTATGAGAAGGATGTCGGAAAAGCCGCAGAGTTCGTCGCAAGGGACAGTTGCGAAAAAGCTGCCGAGATGAAAAGAAAATTGACAATTCAAAATGCAGCTACGATTGAAAAATCATTGTAATTTTTTAAAGTCAATATTACGTACAGTAAACATAGATTCACAATTGAATTGAGTATCCAAAAACCGGGTCCGCAACAAGACAATGAAAACAAATTTTGCTTGTGTTGATGCGATAATCAAATACATACTTCTGTTAAAAAATACAAAAAAAAAATTTTTGATTTCCACTCATTACAACGAATGGAATGTTATAAATTTTGTAATATACTGAAATTGCAAGTAAATTCAATGTGTTGAAAAAATGACATTATCAATTGTCATGTCAAATATTGCAATGTTTATGTGATAGTATTTTGCAAAATTTAATTGATGGAATATCAAACAATTGAAATCGTATTTCTATACATATGCGATTCATTGTACAAACCCACTGTGCGATTGTATTTACAACTTTAAGTAACTTTTACTTCAATTTTTTTATACAATTGTTTATACAAGCTTTTATACATCTTTATAATATTTACAATTTTACAGCATATAGTCTTATTTACTAATTTACAGCATATCTTATTAATATTTTATATTTACAATTAAATATTTACAATTTTATAGCATAATTTCATTTTACGATCTTATGTAGTATAACAGGATTTCGACGGCTTATGTACAAAACAATATTTATAATAATAAACTTATATACACACATGAAATTCCATTTATTAATTAACAATTAGTTATCTAACAAGTTTTTTGTACTGAGAAGTACAAAACATAAAAGAATAAATAAATTCCCTTATAAATTAAACTATTATCTATTATTAATTAATCGATTATCTATTATCTATTATTAAACTATTATCAGGATTCATGGAGAATGCTGCTGATACCCAATTTTTCCATCTGATTTTTTTCAGACCTGAGGAATTTCGAAAAAACTTTATCATTCCTAGTAATCCTTTGTCGCTACAAGAAACTCAAAGTGCTGATGGCGAAGAACGAGAGTGTGTTACGTTCGATGATGTTGTTCGAATACTGGTGTCTTATGATACAGGCTGGAGCAAACGTGGGGCTGGCCGAGATTATGACAGCTTGAATGGTTTTGGTGCAATAATTGGAAAAATGTCTGGATTAGTTCTTGATTATTCCACCTGCAACAGGAAATGTAAGAAATGCGACAACAATGTCGACGGGAAGAATCATGATTGCCGAAAGAATTATTTTGGATCAGCAAAAGGCATGGAACCACATTCCGCCAAAAAAATTGTAACTGACAGCAAAATCTTGAAAGAAAAGAATCTTCAAGTTGGAGTATTCATAGGCGATGACGACAGCAGCAGCATCAAAGATTGTAGGGCAGCTTCAGAGCAAACAATAATCAAACAATCGGATAAAAATCATGCCGCTAAAGGAGTAAAGAATATACTGTACAAAATACAAAAAAGTCATAACGAAAGATGCCATAATATATTTTCACAGATGCTTCACATACGCCATGTCCCAAAACGAGGGCAACTGCTCCGCTATGGCAGCTGCAATCGAATGCATTCCATATCATGCATTCAATGATCACTCTAAATGTGGCGAATGGTGCGGCCATGTGAAAGATCATGAAAATTATGAACATCAATTCTTACCTGGTGGTTTCAACGATAAAAAACTCTTCGATGCCCTGCGTAATATATTTGATAAATTGGCTAAGAATGCTCTCGAATTCTCTTTCGCGGCTTCCAGCAATGCAAATGAAAGCCTTAACGCATCGATGGCAAGTATTGCACCTAAAAATCGCTCATACAGTTTATCGTCGGCAGCTGACACGCGTTTCGATTTTGTAGTGGCTAATAAAAACATTGGAAGTTGTTTTACACAAACAATTGCAACGAATTTGTCACTATCACCAGGGCATTACCACTCTCGGCACGTCATGAAAATGAATCAATTAACCAATGCTCAATGCAGGAACAATATGCTGAAGTTGTTTTTGGTTTTGTTGATACGCTTCAAGTTATCTCACAGAAGACGGGTAGGAAAGGTCAAGGTTCGTGTTCCATTAAAGGATTAGCAGAGCATTATAACATCTCCATTGATGTGCTCACAACGCTATCTTCGATTGCAAAATCTTAAGCGCCATCCTAAAAAAAGCCGACATCAATAGTCATATGCTCATTGAAAAAATGACTAACTTTGCGGAGCAAACCAATGTTTGGGATTTTATACCTTTGAAAGAAATTTCTGTTGACGTAAAGAAGAAATTAGTTTTGGCTGGCATCACTTTTCCATTGTTGAAAGAAGTGTATGGTAATACACGTGAAACTGGAGTCAGACATCTTCTTCTGTCAAAGAAAGAAAATTTGAAAGGATTAAGGCAATGTACATTCGAAAAAATTGTCCAATTTTGTAGTAAAAATTTCAAGGAATTTTAAAAATTTTACCTTCTTTTCTCTCACTATTCCCCCACGTGGCCCAATGTTATTTTTTATTTTCGTTGGACATCCACCTCACATGACACTTTTTTTATAATTGCATTTCTTTTCCAACTCATACCCTGATAACATCCATATTATTATATTATCATGGGAAAATCATGCCACGATTTTTACGCCGTGCATATTCATCATGAGTGCATGATGAATTGATGCCATAATGATTTGGACTTGGAAAATTTTAGAAACTCATATCATGAGAATGTCATGACTTTTAATACTTGGAAAAAAAAGGAGTAAAGTGGATCTTGAAAACCGAAGTATAAAAATAAATTAAACGGTATAAATTTTTGAAGTTATGGAAATTTTCTTGAATTTCCAAGAATTTGTCACATCAATACAAAATATATTATATTTATGAATATAAAAATATTTATGAATATAAAAAATTTCAATACATACTTAACATATTAAATTCATCGAACTACACACAACTTTTCTGAAACACTCAATTTTTTCTAATGATACGTACATTTTTTAAGTAATACCATTTTTTCAAGATTCCTAACTTGCATTATTTCATAAATAATTGCAATATTTGAAATTTTTTTTTATATGTAAGTAATATGTTTTTCGTACCTTTTTTATTATTTTTTTCAAAATTCTTATATTTTGTTCATTGGATTTCTAAATTGTTTCAGAATCTGTAAATTTCTCTAAAATGTAAATTTCGTTTATAATGAAAAAGTTTTTTTCAACATTTCTAACTTGCTTTAAAATGAGAAACTTCCTTTTGAATTCAGGAATTTCTGTATAAATTCCGAAATATGTTCTATATTTCTTCATTTTTATGAACTTTTATGATTTTTTACAAGTCAAGCATTTTTTGTAATTGTAAATAGTTTTTCCGAATTAACTTAATTTTAAATTTTTTACAAATATCAGAGTTCAAAAATTACGCGAGTGAAATTCTTGAAGGAATAAAGAAGTCAAAATATTCAGTTAAAAAAACAAATTTGTAAAATTTTTGAACTTTTTGACTGGAAACCTTTTTTTTTTAAACCTTTTTTATCCTTACTTATTACATCTTCTGGTATTACATACGAAAACGTGTGGGAATAGTATAGTACGATACAAGGGCGAAAATATTTTTTCTGACGAATGTAAGTTTGTAGCACGGGCCGAAGGCGAGTGCTGCAATCACACGAGTCAAGAAAAGGTTTTTCGCACGAGTATAGTATACATTTTTATTGCACGAGGTGTGTAAATGCGATTCGACGCGAACGAAGTCAGCGGAAAAATCGCAATTTACGCACGGCGTGTCATAAAATACTTTTCGCGATGTTAACCTAAAAACTCGATATTTGGATGTTTTTTAGATCAATATCGCGAAAAGTACTATTCCAAACTCGTGTGTAATGACTTTTTCTCCAAATCCATTGGAGACCTCGCCTTCGGCTCCGTCTGCAAACTCGGATTTGTAAAATAAAGCCATTCCATCACTCGTTATGAAAAGTACTATTTCATGATAAATCATCACAGATGCTTCCATCATATCATGATGAGTTCATTGCATGATTGAAAAAGTCACGGATTCACCATGAATTCATCGTGATTTCATGATTGTTATGCGTGTCAAAAAGTCACAAGTCAGCCGCACTCAGGTGAGGCGACTTCTGCTAGGGATTCTGATTGCGACGTTGCCGCGATGTCACGATCACGATGCTCGGAAAGTGTGTTTTTCGATGCATTATTGTGGATTGCAATAAATCCGCCGAACTAAATTTCTTCAAATTTTGAGAGGGCGTTCAAAAATGTTTATTTGTTACGTGGAAAATTTTTTTTCAAAATCGTACTACTCCTTCTATCGTTTATTTAATGTAAAACGGGACAAATGTTCGTTTTCCCATAAGAACGCATGTTAAAGTGGCCAAAATTGAAAATCATATATTTCCGAAACGCGCGAACTAAATTCTTTAAAATTTTGCACAGCTTCTTATAACACAATAAACCTTCATTCTACAAAGTTTAAACAAAGTCGTTCTATTTCAAAAATGCATCCCATTCATCCTTAAAGTGGCCAAAATTGAAAATCATATATTTCCGAAACGCGCGAACTAAATTCATTAAAATTTTGCACAGCTTCTTATAACACAATAAACCTTCATTCTACAAAGTTTAAACAAAATCGTTCTTTTTCGAAAATGCATCCCATTCATCCTTAAATTCTATTTGCCAGTAATGTCTATCATTAAAACTTTAAGAGAAAAAAAGGCTTACACTACTCAACGCAACGTGTCATCTTGCCAAATAGGTTTATCAATACCGCATAAATCTCGTTTTCGAGAAGTGAAGAAACTTTAATTACTCGTTGACATTCTTGTCGAGAAAATGAGTTGTATATCGCGTCCGTCTGAGGTCGACACGGGCCGGCCGTTATCTCGCAATCGGCCCATATGAGATTTCGAAATCTGAGAGAAAATGCACGCGGGATCTCACTCACGATAATCATTATACCGCAAACGCAAATAATTATCATCTAAACGCGTGTCATCATTGGATCATCGCTATTATCTCCGACCTTTCTCTCCTTCTCACTTTTTACTTCACCCGTATCTTTTTTTGCGTCGTCACTCAGAGAAACGAAAGGTTTTTTTTTCGTTCTCGCCGATAACAATTAATTAAAGTTCAACGTCACTGTGCGTAGGACTGTGTAATATGGTCGCGACTATCGCTTAGCTCGAAGTCTCGGAATTGATGGGGGTCGACGATTGAGTCTCGAATACAACGTCTTCACCGATGAAATTCGATATTACAATGTCAGAACTTTACTATCTGACTTAAGAAAATAGTACTGGTTGTTAGATACTGGATTCTCCTGGATAATATATTCGTTACATATATTATACGGTTGAAAAGATAGCAGAGCGTGCTGGACAAGCGTCCAACCGATGGTTCACTCTTGGCTAGGTTACGAAGATCATTCGGTAATCGTGCAGTATCACGCCTTTTCCGAATTTTACGATTTTCGTAAATTTTTTTTCCGGAGGTTATTAAGTTTCTCTTCTAGATGGAGAATCACTTGGGGGAAGGTCAGCGAATGTTATCGGAAATATTTTTGTTTCTACATTTTTCCTAAATTTACAATTTATAAAAAATAATAATTTTTGGTTCGGGAGTCGTTCTCTCGTATCACATACACGTTTATGTGTATGTGCAAAAGTGAGCTTATGTGTAGGTGTGCGTTGATGCGCCCACGGCCTTTCCGAATTGTAAGATTTTTTGAATTTTTTTTTTTCAAGGTGATTTAGTTTGTCCTCTAGTTGATGAATCAGGTTGGGGCATAAAAAAATTCACCTCCCGAACCTCAAAAAAAAAAATGTCTTTACCTTTTTTTCTCAATACGTGTTATGTAAGTTATTTAAGGGCCTAAATTATCTAACATTATTAACGATTTTTTTTCTGTTTATTTTACGTTACTAACGCTGTACCTTAAGTCGTTTCCGAGTTATGGACGTTGACCTTTCGCGCGCTGACACACGCACGCACACACACGCATCGGTGCACATCTACACACAAGCCCACTTTTGTACACACACGTACACGTGTATATAATACAGAACACCTCCCGAACCTCGAGAAAACAAGATTAATGAATTTTAAATTTCGAAAAAACTCATATATATTTGGGTGGCGTGAAAAAAATTTTTTTTTTTCGGATTTCGATCAAAATCGATTTACTGCAAAGTATCTTGCATCCGGAGCATTCACCCCAAAGATGAACCCGATCGGACCAGTTTTAGGGGTCGCGCAAGATTTGTCAATTTTTTCCATTTGACTAACTTGGGAAGAACGTAAAGTTTCCATTCAAAAAATCGTAGCTCCGCGAATTTCATAACTACGTTGATCCTATAAGTTTTCTTTGAAAGCTCTTTAGGAACCGCTCAAAATAGCCTGCAGACCTTCTAAATCCGATTGCAATTTCCGTCAATAATATCTTACAAAAAAAAAAATTATCGACGAAAGTTGCAATCGGATTTCAAAGGTTTGTGTGTCATTTTAAGCGGTTCTTGAAGAGCTCTTGAATGGAACTTACGAGAAACGGAGCTATTAAATTCGTGGAGCTACGATTTTTTGAACGGAAACTTTACGTTCTTGCCATGTTAATCAAATGGAAAAACTTGAAAAATCTTGCGCGACCCCTAAAAATTGTCCGATCGGGTTCATCTTCAGGGAGAATGTTTCGGATGCAACATAATTTGCAGTGGATATATTTTGATTGAAATTAAAAAAAAATTGTTTGAAGCCACCCTCATATATATGTCCCAGTAAACACATGACCTCCATATGACGTCATAGATAGGTCACATCGAGGTCATAGAATTTTTACATAGATATGACATAAAAATGACTTGATCAATGACTTTGATGTGATGTCATATATTATGACATCATTATGACATAGTACTGACCTAAAATTTGACTTTTATATGACGTCATAATTGTAACTCAAATATTACGTAAATATTATATCTTATCCCTATCATACTGTGACGTCACATCAAAGTCATTAATTTATATACGATTTACGTACGAAATAAATCATAAATTTACATAAATTACAAGTCATATTCTGACGTCAAAGTGATATCATAATACTGTCATATGCTTACGTAAGAAACAGCTCATTTTTTTACGTAAAATTTATGTACGATGAACGTCACACTTAAGCATCAGCTTCGGGTCATTCTCTTATATACAACTGACATAATATTAATGTCACGACTGTATAAAAATACACAATGCCCTTATTTATGTATTAGTTATATTATGTATTGATTCAATAATCGATTAGTTTTATATATAGTGTCAAATTTCACTTATACTACGAATTCTCTTTAAACGCCAATATTAAATATATTTTTAACATTAAACAGATCAGGATTATTTTAAATAAAGTATATATACCAATTTACCAATTACGATGAAAATTCTTTGTAAAAAAAAATTATTTCCATAGAAATTTTTATTTCAAAGTCGCAGGAACGCAATAGGGAAATTAATTTTGAGAGATATAAAAAGCGCGGGCCGCGCATTGTGCAGTAGTTCCTACCTCCCTTCTACTTACTGTTGCCCATGGCGTGGGCCTCATGCTGATAAATGTCAGGGGGGTAAGCAGATAGGACGAAACGTTAGAGTTTTTCCCCACCCCGATGCTTCAAGTAAGCACGAGCGGAGGAGTTGAAGGCGAAATCGCGCGATAGAGAAAGAGTAGTGGGTAGTGTAGGTGTGACGAGAAACAAGGAAAAGAACGAGCATGTGTAAGAGAACTGAAAAGAACAACATCTGCTGTTTGTGTTTGTCTTACCCCTCTTCTGTCCCTTCACATCCCCACTTAACTCGTGCAATTTCGTGCAATTGTAGTTCGCCGCCAGAGGTGCTACTGCGCTTCTCTCACCAACTTTTTACCCGTGCTTAGGCCCCATGATAAATGTAATGCCGGTGTATTTACTCGTACCTCCTGGTTTTTACATCGATTCATAAAACAGCGATAGTTATTATTTTTTAATTAAAAAGTTAATTACATTTAAAAAAACATTTACGAAAGATGAGCAAGATGTAAGTATATATATTACTTCATTAGGTTAATCAACAACAGTTACAATAGTACAAAACCTAAAATTATAATAATATTTTTTCAAAACTATTAATTCATTATTTTTAATTTTTAGTACAAAAATACAGACGAATAAAGATTACGCTGTTGTACTTTTTACCCAATTCAATTCGTATTCGGAAATCCCAACAAATTGGCTTCTGTACGAAAAGACATTCAAAGATAAGATTGCATGTCTGTGGCCAGGGTCAAGGGTGAAAAATATTACCCAAAAGATAAAGAACAGAGAACCACCAGCAAAGGACTGGACAAAAACATAAAGAGACTAATTATAATTATTGAACTTTAAAAAAGCGCATATACTACGAAACATAAAGATAATAAATTATTTTTTCATTTCGGATTAAACCGATGGTTTAATTTTTTAATTCATAATTTTCCAACTACGAATTGTAAGTAATTTTTCTAACAATGTGAGTTATTTATTATGTCAGTTAAATATCACATTATTGTAAGCATTTAATAATTCTTCTTATCACCATGACATCAGAGTTATGTCATCAAAACTTCAGGTATTTTATAATCATGTCATCAAGACGTCACAGTTATGTAAGCGTTTGGACCCAACTTTACATCAATACATTACCTCAAATTTATGTCATATGTGACGTCAGCTAAATGACAAGTAAGTCAGCTGGACGTCATATTTTTGTAAACATCCCGTAGCATCTTTACTTTCCTATGACATCAGAGTTATGTCATTCTGACGCCAGTTAAGTCATAATGATGTCAATCAGAGGTCATATTTACGTCATCTATCTTACGTAAAAATCTTACGTCAGGAAGTGGGAAATTATGAGTCATATATGACTCATATATGACTCACATCTTACGTAAGTCATGACTTAGCATGACGTCATTCTGACATCAGTTTTACCTAATTGTGTTCACCGGGGTAGTAGTCCATCCCGATTCGACAAGGTTTTTTCCTGATCCCTTTTGATTCCGCTGATTATCTTATATGTTTTTTAACCACCTAAGTCCAGTATTCATGATTTTTTTCAATTTTTTTTATAGAACGGTTCGAAAGTTATGATTTTTTTTCGCAATCCTGCCTTTTTTTGAAACGCTCATAACTTAGGTAATAATGGCTCGAATGGAATTTTTTTTTTCAACGTTGGGTTTTTTCCCACATTTTTCAAAAAAAATACTAGAAAATGTTGAAAACTTTTTTTAACCTCTATTCTTGCATTTTTGACTTTCACAAATTGTTTTCGAAATGTATATCCTAATTGTTTTCCTTGAAAAATTCATATGTTGAAGTACACATAATCGAACATATTGTCCAAAATTCTCATGATGATGTTCGGCCCCGTTTTTTTTAAATTGAATTTTGAATGTTTCAAAACGGAATTCCGAAAACATTCTTTCATAATTTTATTTGCAGCTGTAACTCTTGACGAGTATTTTGAAGTATGATTTTGATTTAAATTATTTTTTTTGAATCATTTATGCAAATTGAGAATAGTGAATAATAATCATTCGTATGAATTCGGGAGATGAATTAAACGAATGCTGTATTGCGAAGAACAAAGTGAAATTTTTATTTTCGTTGGCGCTTAAAAATCTTACATAGACGAGTTTCACTTGATGCGGAATAATCTCTTATCCATAAACCAAAAGTTTTTGTATCTGAAATTACGGAATGTAATTTCTGTGTGCCACTTAATAGTTTTACTTTTTGAAATCGATCAACTAATTTGATTCTAGCACTTTCATAGTTTTCCAACGATGAAAATTTTACCGTAATGTTAGGTAAGTTGTGGGGTTGATTAGCCCACTTAAACTAATTTTGTTCCAGCACTTTCATAGTTTTCCAACGATGATAATTTTACCGTAATGTTAGGTAAGTTGTGGGGTTTATTAGTACACTCACAAGAGGACCCTGTCAACTCGTCATCACAGATTTTGCGCAAATTTACAGTATATGTAGGGCTTGACTATAAATGAAAGTGACGCAAGCGGGAGGGCCAGATGACCAATCGTTAATGAGATAAAACATTTTTGGCGCGGACCGGCAAGCGACCGGTAACTCATGAGCCCGCTATGTGAGTAGGATTTTCAATAGCTGGTGTTAACGCAGTGGTAAGAGTTCGGATTCATAGTACGGGGGTCGTGGGTTCGATTCCCCGTGTGGGGAAACTTTTTTTTTTTTCAATTCACAATTAAAAAAATTACATTCTGTTATTATTATTATTATTTATTATTGTTTAACTTTTTAATTGTAATTTTTAATTTGGAAAATTTAACTATTTTATTAGTATTGATATTTATTATTTGTTTCTTTATAACTTCAACAGTTCATTCTTAAAATAGCTTTCTTTTATTATTACTATTATTGTTATCATCCTTCATTTTATTTTTACGATACTTGCGCCACAAATGAACCGTAGTAATTCATAATGTAGTATGCTTACTTATGATTTTACAAAAGTAACGGTAAAGCGTAATGGTTTTCTTCGAATGGTCCTCGGCAGGGGCTCGCGAACAAAGGATTTTCGGCGCAGGTAGGAGAAGAGCTGACAATGAAAGGCAGAGGGGAACGTTGGCCAAATGTCGTTATGAGTTAGTCGTTTGCTAGCTCTGGACCGAGTAACTTGAATATTAAGAGAAAAATCTAGCTTTCGAAAATGTCGAATACAGATAGTAAAAATATTAATGTGCCTGGAACATCGATAGAACAAGAAGAAGATGTGATGTGCGCTGATAGTCTCCACAGCGAATCGTCGAAACAAATGTTAAAAACGGCGCCGGATTATTTGTTACATCTTTTAGCCGAAGACAATCTGATCACATCAGAGAGTGCTGCGGTAATAACCGAACAACACATGCAACTTGCAGACAAAATACGCGAGAAAATAGTGGACGTTTTGTCAGAGCATTCCTTGCTGTGCGTCGATGAATTGATTTCTTCCAAAGAATACGACGAAGGAGTTGAAAATGAAGAAGTCGAGGGTGTCGTTTCTTCATTGTCAGAAGCAGAGACTGCGAACCGGATGGAAAAAAATGGAAAGTTGATCCAGATTACGTTCCACTCGATTACAAGATAATGGTGGTTAATCTTGCAAAAACACATCCAAAGTGGAATTTAAAGAGTCTTCAATCGAAAGGAGCACATCGCTTGAAGTATATGCGAGATTTGAAAATCTGGGAAGAACACATTAAAAGCGGTGGAACCCGGAAGGATAAGTGCAACACCATTGATACCTGGACGTATGATCGCTTCGTAGAAGGGTGGAAAAGTTGCCAACAAGTCACCACGAGAAACCTGCAACAATGGGCACTTGCTGCTGCCAGTCAATTAGCAGATTTCGAGTTCAAAGCCTCGGAGCAGTGGGTCCAAGAATTCAAACAAAGGCATAAGATTCGTCAGAGGAAAGTCACCAAATTCGTCTCGGAAAGAGAGACTACCACTATCGAGGAAACCCAATCTGCGGCAGAGAACTTTCGAGTCCAGGCTCGGGCTCTCATCCCAAATTACGATAAGGACTTTGTTATAAATACAGATCAAACAGGTAAATTACTATTCGTCTACGTTAATCGAAAAACTCATTTTAACGCCTCACATAATAAAATATTCACATTCGTAGATTCTCTGTCAAGGTTGCCAGTACCAGTCTATTTACAACCGTACCCTGGAACACCGAGGCTTAAAACTAATTCTCGTGAAACGAAAGGATATGAACAAAGTAACCTATTCGTATACAGCGCAATATTCGATGACCCTTTCTGGAAATCTTCTGCCAACAGTGTTCGTATGCCTGCAAGAGAGTACTGGCTCTTTTGGACCGAGGGTTAAAAAATCGGTGGATGAGTACGCGAAAAAATATAGTAATGTCACTACTAGTTCAAAATCCGGCAAACTTTCAACAGCTTTGTACAAACATTCTTTAACTGATGTAATGAAGCCCTACGTGCAGGAAAACAAATTTCTTCTGTTGATTGACTCGTGGGAAGGACAAACAAATCCACAATTATACGACGACATTTTCCAAGATGAAAATGAATTGCCAACGTTCAGTATTGAAGTGATTTCCCCGAAATGCACTCCTCTAGTGCAACCCTGCGACGTGTATTTTTATCGTCAGGTAAAGAATTTTATCAGGAAGATTCAAAATTGCTCTTATCTCATCGAGAGAGAACGAGAAATCACATCCCGAGAAGACTGCATCAAAATACATTCCATCCTGCATCACCAGCCATCCTCGCCAATATTCCGCGACAAGTTGCATTACGCGTGGTTCGCTGCCAAACTCTGCGACGACAGAGAAACTTTTATGAATGTAAATGGAGCTTGTTTTTCTATGGATAATTTAAAAAAACCATGTAGCTGTGAAAATGCGGATTTGGTCACGTGTGCAAGGTGCCGACACAATTACTGTTTCTCTTGTTTTTACGATAATTATCCCCCCAGCACATGTGATTCACCTGTAAAATAATAAAAATATCTAATTTTATATACCAATTCCTCGTGTACGCTTTAATTACAATACCTCTGGAAATACCTTTGTGAAATTATAAGTAAGCATACTACATTATGAGTTCCTACGGTTTATTTGTGGTGCAAGTATCGTAAAAATAAAATAAAGAATAATAACAATAATAGTAATAATAAAAGAAAGCAATTTTAAGAATTAACCGTTAAAGTTATAAAGAAACAAATAATAAATATTAATACTAATAAAATAATAAAATTTACAAATAAAAAATTACAATCAGAAAGGTAAACAATAACAAATAATAATAATAATAACAGAATGTAATTTTTTTAATTGTGAATTGAAAAAAAAAAAAAAGTTTCCCCACACGGGATCGAACCCACGACCCCCGTACTATGAATCCGAGCTCTTACTGCTGCGCCAACACCAGCTATTGAAAATCCTGCTCACATAGCAGGCTCATGAGTTACCGGTCGATTGCCGGTCCACGCCAAAAATGTTTTATCTCATTAACGCTTGGCCATCTGGCTCTCCCGCTTGCGTCACTTTCATTTATAGTCAAGCCCTACATATACTGCAAATTTGGGCTAAATCGGTGATGACTAGTTGACAGGGTCCACTTGTCAAACAACTCTTGAGCAGTCGTTATTGGCTCGTCCTTACGTAATTGGAAACTGGCTCTCGCTGCTATTCGCTTAAACGTACCACCGACACCATCGCAAGCTCCTTTACGATGAGCAGTGGCAAAAAATGTCATTCTGCCGTTATTCCAAAATCATGCTCATGGCAATACAAACTGGTGAAATTTGTAAACATGTAGCATGGTAAAACATTTTTCAACCATAGTTAAACAAGTTTTGGTGGCAACTAAAACTTTTTAAAGTTTAGTTTCTACAATTGTTCAATTTGATGCAATGTATGCATTTCATAAACTAGCAACTTATGAAATAATCTTCATATTTTATATTCTCCCACATCTGTCAAACAATTATTATCCCGTGCTTTAAATCCTATGACGATCAGATTTGAAAAAAAAAAATCATTTTTCTAGACACCTTTTTCTAAATTTGAAAACAACAAAACTTTTAAAATGCAATAACTCGACCAATTTTCGGTATTTTCAAATGAACCATACTTCAAAACTAGGAATTATATAAAAATATTTTCAAAATTTTCAAAAGCTACCAAATGGCATAGGCTCTTATAAGCCAATAAAATTCCGTTTTGAAACATTCAAAATTCCATTTTAAAAAAACGGGGCCGAATATAATCGTGAAAATTTTAGACAATACGTTAAATTATGTGTACTTTAACATATAAATTTAAAAAAAAAATCGATCATGACCTACATTGAGAAAAAAAATTTGTGAAGGTCAAAAATGCAAAAATAAAGGTCAAAAAAAGTTCTCAACATTTTTTAGTATTTTTTTTTTTTTAATTTGGAAAAAAACCCAACATTCAAAAAAAAAATTTTATTCGAGCCATTATTACCTAAGTGATGAGCATTTGAAAAAAAAGGTAGGATTTAAAAAAAAAATCATAACTTTTGAACCGTTACCAAAAAAAAATTCAAAAAAATCATGTATACTCCATTTAGTTGGTACAAAAACATATAAAATAATTAGCGGAATCAAAAGGGGTCAGGGAAAAACCTTGTCGAAACGGGATGGACTACTTATATATTGTAACGAGACGGGACTTCCCGTTACTCTCTTTTTACTCTTTCTCTACCACCTCTCCGAGTATTCTTGTCCCCTCTACCTTACCGTGTAGATGACGCAACATCGTACAATCCTACCACCTCTCCTACGAAACTTATATAACATCGTACGACATTACCACCTCTCCAGGCATTTTCATCCCCGCCACTACGAAAACTAATATTACATCGTATGATGTTTCCCCTGCTACGAACTATTTCATCCCTGCCATAAAATAATGATGAAACATCACGCCAATTTTCCATCTCTCCCCAGATCTCAAACCCTATAAAAACCCCGAGCGCAGGCAATTCAGGGTCTTACACTTCAGCAACCGCAAATGGTTGTTTGTATTTCTGATATTAGCCTTAGGCCCAACTAGCTAGTAGATAGGGACATTGGACTGATCGTTGGCCTCAAGCACTGCGCTTGACAGCTCGCGACAGTTCGCAGAGAATCCGTGAGCACTGGCCCCGATTATTGCAATCGGAAGATCGGAAAGAGAGTAGCTTCTTGACGACAATTCGAAAAGAGGCTTGGGGATCGATCGTAATCTCGACACCCCCGGCGCAAACGTGGCAGAAGTGTTTGTCTTCTTAAGATGAATTTTGTGGTTTCGTAAGAAATTATCGACGGAAGTTGCAATCGGATTTCGAAGGTCCGCACGCCGTTTTAAGCGGTTTTTCAAGAGCTTTCAAATGGGACTAACAAGATCAATGTACCTATAAAATTGGCGGAGCTACGATTTTTTGAATGGAAACTTTACGCCCTTCCCATGTTAATCAAATGGGAAAACTAGAAAAATCTTGCGCGACCCCTAAAAATGGTCCGATTGGGCTCATTTTTGGACACGATTCTCATGATGGAACATACTTTGGCGTGAATGTATTTTGATTGAAAGAAAAGAAAAAGTTTTTTTTTCAAGCCGCCCTAATGTATAGATGCTTGTTCGAAAACGGAATTTCTCAATGAGTCAATCCCCCCACAACCAAACGCGTTGTTTTGATATTGTACTTTGGGTAATACATTATTTCAATTCAATGTATCAAGGGCACTCAAATAATTTATGACATCATTATTAGTATTGAAACTATTATCTTTCCCCTTTTGCTTCCTCGTAGAGGAAGCTTTGTTTTCGTGACATTTTCATTTCGAGACGTTTATGAAAACGTGTTCGTAATGTCCCAAAACATCTAAAAATCACATTCAGAAAAAATGACCGGAAGTATGTGTGTGTGTGTGTGCATTAGCGTGGTTCTTAATCGGGTGATGTCGGAATTTCCGTTGTTTCCGCCTTTAAAAGTAATCAACATAAATAGGAAAAAAAGTTGCTCGCAATCGGGAATTTATCCGATAAGTCTAACCGAGGGCGACGAGCAATCGAATTCTATATGGGAAAATGCATGCATTTAAAATTTTGTTGAGAAATTTTTTTATTACTTCAAAACTATACATGATGAAAGACCGTTCTTCGATAATTTTGTAGGAAATTCAATGCTCTACGAAAAAAGTCTCCCGTAAAATTTTCAATAGTTTTTTATTGCTTTTTTAAACCAACCAAGAAAAGAGATTTTTTTGCAAATTACGTAATAAATATTAGATGCACGAAAATTTTACTTGCGACCTTTATTGTAGAGCCTTGAGTTTCTTACGAAATTTTCAAAGAACATCACTGGATCATGTGTAGTTTTGAAGTAATAAAAAACTTGAAGTATTAATAATGGAAGTATTAAAAATCCAAATGCGTGCATTTTCCCATAAAAAATTCGATTGCTCGTCGCTCTGGGTTAGACTTATCGGACAAGATCCCGATTGCGACCAATTTTCTCCTATTTATGTTGATTGCTTTTGAGGAGAAACTCATGGAAACCCGGGCATCACCCAATCAAGTACCACCCTAGTGTGTATGTACGTATGTGTGTGTGTGTATGTAACATTGATGGAAACTTCACAATTTGAAAACAGCTTAGCATATCGAGCTGATATCTGTCACGCATGTGAAGGGCTTAAGGCACACAGCATGATTCAATTTTGAGAAAATTCCATGTAGTTCTTTTGTTTTTACGCAATTTTTAAAAAATTCAAAAATTTTATTTTTGTTCTCTAGCTCCCACAATTTTAGAGATACCGAGCTCGAATTCGATAGAATGGTGTACGACTACAGGGAGATGATCGTTACTGAATTTAAAGAAAATCCATGTATTGCTTTTGTTTTAAAGAATTTGGAAAGGGGTAAAAAATCGCTGTTTGCTCTCTATCTGGCGCAATTTTTGAGATACCTGACTAAAATTTGGCAAAAAGTTGCACTATTATCAAAAAATGTTTGGTATTGAATTCGGGTGAAATCCATCGAGCGATTCATATTTGATGTCGTTTTAAAG
Source organism: Sussaba pulchella (assembly GCA_963971145.1). NCBI lineage: Eukaryota > Metazoa > Arthropoda > Insecta > Hymenoptera > Ichneumonidae > Sussaba > Sussaba pulchella. The sequence goes on from CAXAQZ010000157.1 coordinate 33,706, forward strand.
TTTTTCAAAATCAAACGTGCGCGCTCTAGCTTCCACAATTTTCGAGATATCGGACTAAAATTTGGTACAAAGTCGCACTATTATCGGAAGATTTTTCGTATTAAATTCAGGCGAAATCCATCGAAGTGATTAAATTTGATGCGACTTTTAATTTTTTAGACTTGACATGGAATTCACCATATATTTATTCCAGACTAGATCGATTTACGAATCGATGTTATATGAAAACAAGGGTGCAAAGTCAAACCTTGCACATTACTTCCTTATAATTTTACTTATTTGTCAAAATTGATCGACACGTAGACCTCATACAGGAAACTCTGGCAAATGTGTAAAATTATGAGGAAGCAATGTGCAAGGTTCGACTTTGAACCTTTTTTTTCCTTAAACGGCAATGATAGTGCTGCTTCGTTGCGACCTTCCAAATTTCTATCCTACCGAGTCGACTGTTTTTTTCAGATAGGTTTCTTTCTTTCTTCCGAAAAGCTACTCAGCCAAATTGGACCAACATCCGATCAGCTCTAAGTTACGGCGGAACGCATAGACTGCATTATCAATCATTTTGATCGCGTTATTAGTTTTCGAGAAAACGTTAACGATAATCTTGATCACATACGTACGAACGTACGAACGTACGCAAACACACCCACACGAACACACACAACCGTTTTAATTGAATTTGGCTAGAATGAGCCCAATGACCTTGAACCGTGAAGATCTACCGAAAAATCGATTTTCGGGGTCATTACAATAACTTTTTTATTAAATCGGAAAGTGAAAAATCTTAATGCATACGTGATGTTCTTTATCTGCGGAGTCGCATATTTAGGGGTGAAAACTACCGTTGAAAATCGGAGGATTTTTATTTATTACTCGAATACTGACAGGAATATTTCTACTATGTTAATTATCGCGTTGCTTGTGTTCTATCTTATCATCAGGTACCGAGCTTCTGAATCCGCTCCACTCTCCGTCGTTTTATCGGTTCAAATAATACCGGCGCTGAACAGTCTCTGCCTTACTTTGCGGGACTGAAAAGAGGAAGGCTAGCCAGGCCTAAACTGCAGACTTGGACAATGGGTCAACGGCAAGCAATTCAACATACCACCAGGGCCTAGCGAGCCTGCCGGAGAAGAACCCGGCTAGCATCCCGGCAAACCGGCCAAGAGCTGGCTAGTTCCGGAACGAAACTCTCGGGCTATATTGTTCCAGATCGTTGTCAGCATCACGACATCCTGCAATGGTCTGGTGACATGTTTGGGGCTTCCTCTGCATAAAAGTATAAAGATTACCTGTATCAGATTGGAAAAAATATGAGGATGGTAAATTGAATAAAATTAAACATCTGTTAACTGTGAACGTCGAGGAAAATAGCTCTTGGGTGCATCGCGCAAGAATTGAAGCTACAAACTCATTAGGAAAGCTAGGTCAAAATTTCCGATTTTGGAATTGTTTTCCGAAATGGTTAAAGAAGAACTAACTTCCGAAAAAAGCGTCTTGTATGTATCTTGAAAATAAGAGTTATTCGAGAGAAAATATTTCTTGCAAAGTCTCTTATATGCACTCCAATAACAATAATCTGAGCTTTTCAAAAATATCCAAGCAATTGTCGGACGATCATTATTCCAAAAAATAGAGGATCTCAAACTCAAGGACGTGTTTTTTGCTTCGACGGTGGATAACTTGGTCAAAAAGAATCGCAATTCAATGTAAAAGAGAAGCGTTTCCGGAGAAAATGAACGAACTTCCGAACGCTGATGATGAATTTCTTGCACTCCGTAAAGCCTCC
>CAXAQZ010000158.1:0-57500 GCA_963971145.1 Sussaba pulchella
TTCATCCTTTTTGAATTTATTTATTTATTTCATTCTTTTAATTTCACTAATTTGTTTTTTCTATTTTTAATTTATTAATTTGTTGTATTCTTTTTAGATTCATGAATTTTATTCATGCTTTCTATCAGATTACTTTTTTTTCGTTCTAATTTTTTTTGTTTTCGATTTTTACTCCAGCCGGGAGTTTTTTAAAATTTTTTAAATTTATTTTTCGTACTAGTGTCATCGTGTACTATCGTTTATCGATTCAATATCGTAAAACGTGACCACTGTATGGAAATTTGATGTGACAAGACTTTAAAAGTATCGACTAGCTGCACATGCTGGTTGTCCTCGGGCGCAGTTGAGGCCAGTCTCAGCGAAATGTCAGCGCATCATGTGATTGTTCAGCGCGGCTCCATGTAGCCATGACAAATTGTCAGCCCATCATGGAGCCTTGAGGGCGGCTTAATAGAGCGTTGACCAAATCTCAGTGCATTATGGGGATTTTAAGCGCGGCGATGTCAGCGCGTTCTGCTGGTCCTTCCCAGTCATTATAAGTTTTGAATATGTCTTAGGCGAGTGAACGTTCAATGAATGCTGCTTCGACGAGGGAACATTAAATGAATGCTGCTTCGAAAAGGACCTGACTCATATAGGAAAAACTATGGAAACAAATATACATATTGTGCATTCTGACGAATTGTTTGTCTAAAGTTTTGTCAGTTGGAGGATAAAGTAAAAAATTGAATCCGACAACATTTTTTTTCTTTCGAATTGCCAATTCCACCGAGGTAAACAATATCGCTGGGCATAACCACATCGTCCAGCTGAACATCCATATTCACGTTTTTCACAATCCTGATAACATTATCATACGTTGAATAAAAAAGAATGAACTCATTGAACAATATCGTCCGTATCGAATGTAGGCTAAGATTTCAATAGTCTATCGTCCAGAATGCAGGTGCTTTGCAGCTAATCGGCAAACTGTCGGGTTGAAACTTTCGTTAGCGTTTCGAGTATGGCCACCTAAGCAACTTTCGAGCAAATCGTCCATGGATAAATCTTCAGTAATTGGTAGAAGATGCTGTTTCATCTCTTCACCACGTATATATTTCACGCTGAAGTTCTTTTCCGATATCGTAAACTTTTCTTTCATAGAACCAACCTTCATTTTTTTTGGCTGAGCCGTCGTGATTCTTCACGCATTCTTCTTGGTGGTCCTAAAACCGTTCACAATATTCTTCAGTATAGCCGGAATAGTAGCCAAGGACCGATGATGAGCATTCAACGATGTGAACCCACGCTTTGTCTACGGACCGTCACCAGAGACTTTGAGATTTTTTTCTGCTCTTCCGTGCTCAACATTCTTATCGATCTCTTCTTTGACAGCTTTTTGTGATGGAAAATCACATGACGACTAAGCAGCTGCATGAATATATTTAAAGATTTTCGTGCAACTGCCTTGACTCAATCCAGTGCACATGTCCATGAGATTGCAAAATATATTTGGTGTATTCCTGGGAATTTCGGCAACTTCGGACGGTTGGGTCAACATTTTTGCCCCGAAATTTTTCTCATTAATATGTGTTGAAAAAAAAAGAGACACATTTTTCGGCGTTTTTTATTTTGAGCCCCCACTTCTGAAATACAGTCAAATTAAGTTTTTGAAGTATTGACCACATTCGGTCATTCAAATCGATATATCTCAGCAACGGTTAGTGATATCTCGAAAAACCACGAGTCTTTTTTTTTGTTTTTGAACGCTCTATACAATGAAACATTTAAGATTATATTGCACAAATTCAACAATTATTTAGAAACAATTCAAAATTAAAAATGAAATAAAACAAAAAAAGTACCCTTAATTATTTAAATTTATTATTTGTCAAATTCCTTGGACGAAAAGAAAAATATAAAGACCCTGCCGGACTTGGGCCGACGTTTCGTTCGAAAGTTATAGCTTTTTTTGTCATAAAATAGAAAAAGTACCCTTAATTATTGAAATCAATATTTTTTCGAATTCCTTGAACGAAAACGAAAATTTGGAGGCTCTGCCGGACTTGGGCCGACGCTTCGTTCGAAGGTTATAGCTTTTTTTCTTAACAACCGGGAAAACATTTACGGGTTTTTCGTGACAAAGAAATCTATAACTCCCGAACGAAGCGTCGGCTTAAAAAGTTCAAGGTGGCTGAATTTTCGTTTTTGTTCAAGGAATTTAAAAAAAAATACATTCCAAAAATTAAGGGTACATTTTTTGTTGTATTTCATTTTTAATTTTGAGTTGTTTATAAATAATTGTTGAATTTGTGCAACATGATCGTAAATGTTTTCATTGTATCGAGCGTTCAAAAACAAAAAAAGGAGACCTGTGGTTTTTCGAGTTATCACTAACCGTTGCTGAGATATATCGATTTAAATGACTGAATGTGGTCAATACTTCAAAAACTTCATTTGACTGAATTTCAAAAGTGGGGGCTCAAAATAAAAAACGCCAAAATACGCGTCTCTTGATTTTCAACACATATTAATGAAACAAATTGGGGGGCAAAAATGTTGACCCAACTGTCCGAAGTTGCCGAAATTCCCAGGAATACCCCATTTATTTCTTGTCATGCGACGCCTAACAGTCTCATAACGAACACTATGATTCGATTTATTTCGTAACCAGCGTTGATGCCGGGTCCTGAGTTTATTTCCCTATTGCCGCACCGACACGTAACGACAGTTTTGAAACCTAGGCCTCTTTGCCCTGACTTGCTGAAACTCACTCTTTGCTTGCATGTCGAACAAATAAAAATTTCTGCCAGAGCAGTGAAAACAGTCAGAAAATTTTTTTTTTCAAGTCCTGACTGCATAAGAAACTCGGACGCGAAAAAAAAAACTTTGAAAAATATATATTATAATAAAATAAATTTAAAAAATTTAAAAGAACTCCCGGCTGGAGTAAAAATCGAACACAAAAAAAGTAATCTGATAGAAAGCATGAATGAAATTCATGTATCTAAAAAGTATACAACAAATCAATAAATTTAAAATGGACAAAACAAATAAGTAAATTTGAAAGAATGAAATAAATGAATAAATTCAAAAAGGATGAAATAATTCAAAAAGTCATCTTAGCTTATTCATAGTTTGAATTATGATCGTAGGTTTGTATGAGTTCAATTTTTTGAATCGTGGTAATTTCCTCACTGCCCTCAATTCAGTCGGGAGACATCATTCATTAAACATAAGTCGGGGGCCGTTTTCTTTCGTATCGTGGAACATCTAAATCCAGATCGTCTTCTTATTCAATTAATGGCGTCTTCTTTGCACTGTTAAACATCTATATCCTATATCATCTCTATGTTTAATGAATGACGTCTCCCGACTAAATTGAGGGCAGTGAGGAAATTACCACGATTCAAAAAATTGAACTCATACAAACAAACGATCATATCTTGAACTATGAATAAACTCAGATGACTTCTTGAATTATTTCATCCTTTTTGAATTTATTTATTTATTTCATTCTTTTAAATTTACTTATTTGTTTTGTCCATTTTAAATTTATTAATTTGTTGTATACTTTTTAGATACATGAATTTTATTCATGCTTCCTATCAGATTACTTTTTTTGTGTTCGATTTTAACTCCAGCCGGGAGTTCTTTTAAATTTTTCAAATTTATTTTATTTCATACTTTTTAAAGATAATTCGATATAATTTTCTCCACGTCCGCCAATGATTGGAATCATTTAGCTCGAACAAGAAGTCCACGTCACAAAACAATTTTTCCCACTAGTGTCATAATGTACACTTGTTTATCGATTCAATATCGTAAAACGGAACCACTGTATGGAAATTTGATGTGACAAGACTTTAAAAGTATCGACTAGCTGCGGCACATGTTGGTTGTCCTTGGGCGCAGTTGAGTACAGTCTCAGCGAAATGTCAGTGCATCATGTGATTGTTCAGCGCGGCTCCATGTAGCGATGACAAATTGCCAGCCCATCGTGGAGTCTTGAGGGCGGCTTAATAGAACCTCGACCAAATCTCAGTGCATTATGGAGATTTTAAGCGCGGCTCTATGTAGCCTAGACCAAATTTCTGTTCATTGTACAGTTTTTTGAGCCCTGCTCGACGTAGCCTTGACCAGATGTCAGCGCATTCCGCTCGTCCTTTCCAGTCATTACAAGTTTTGAATATGTCTTAAGCGAGGGAACATTGAATGAATGCTGCTTCGACGAGTGAACGTTGAATGAATGCTGCTTCGAAAAGGGGCTGACTCATATAGGAAAAACAATGAAAACAAATATACATATTGTGCCTTCTGACAAATCGCTTTGTCTAAAGTTTTGTCGGTTGGAGGATAAAGTAAAAAATTGAGTCCGACAACAATTTTTTTCTTTTAAATTGCCAATTTCACCGGGGTAGACAATATTACTGGGCATAACCACATCGTCTAGCTAAACATCCATATTCACGTTCTTCACAATCCTGATAACATTATCATACGTTGAATAAAAAAGAATAAACTCATTAAACAATTTCGTTCGTACGTGAAATCAGTTGATAATCATAAATAAAACAAAATAACCGGGCATAACCACGTCATCCGACCTAACCTCCACATTCACATATATCTTAATTTCGCGCCTGAATACAAGTATCCAGAATTATTAATACGACGTGATTGATGAAATCAGCAGTGGATCAATCCTCCTAACATTATTAAACGTTACATAAAAAATGCACTCATGAAAAAAATATCGTTCGTACGTGAAATCAATCAATAAAAAAAAGTTATTGGAAACACCGCTTAGATCCGTTAGATCCGCCCCTGTTTGGAAACACCGCTTAGATCCGGTAGATTCGCCCCTGTCGTCAAAGCGGACGACTCGACATCGGAATGAAGTTAGGCTATGAAGAACGATGCGAGTATTGCCTAGCCAATCAGCGGGCTCGCTGGAGCTCTACTGTGGCCAGCATCGATATGGAAATTTCGAAAAAACGCGTTTTTTCAACATCTATTATCTTTACGAGTTCACATCCGATCATAAATATTATGATTCGGAAACTATCTGTGTGGTCAACAGAACCGATGTGCAAATATTCGTTTGTAGAAGATTAGTCGTTTGAGCAAACATTCGTGAACTAGGAATCGCTGTTTCGCGGGAACACGACGAAACACATAACTCCCGTTTTCAGCCGGGAGTTAAAAAGTATGTTATAAAGAAATATTTTTAATAAAATAAATTTAAAAAGGATGAAATAATTCAAGGCATCTTTTCAGTTTATTCAGTCTAATTTATGATTGGTCATTTCAGTGAATTCGATATTTGAATCGTAGTAATTTCTTTACTTCTCTCAATTCAGTCGGGAGACTTCTTCTTTCACATCGTCAAACATTTATATTCCATATCATCTTTATGTTTAATTAATGACTTCTCCCGACTGAATTGCGAGAAGTGAAGAAATTACTAAGTTTCAAAATATTGAATTCACCGAAATGACCGATCTTAAATTAAACTATGAATAAACCAAAAAGATGGCTTGACGTATTTCATCCTTTTTGAATATATTCTATTAAAATTAATTTTTTATAACATACTTTTTATAATACGTACTTTTTTAAGTTTTTTTTTTTTCGCATCCGAGTTTTTTTGCAGTCGGGAGGTTGAAAGTTGAAAATTGTTCTTTCTCTATTCTTTTTAAATTCATTACGTCTTTTTTATTTAAGATTTTTTTTTTAGCGATCTAAGATTATCGAACAACTATTTTGATCTAGGAAAACTCAATAAACCTCATCGATACGATCTCTGACAGCGTTGATTTAAAGTTGATTGGAACCCAGCGGTTGTACTAAAGTGTAAATTTACTATCGGAAAACCATTTTAGTCGAAGTAAACTCAATGAACCTCATCGACAAGATGTCTTATGGGGTCAATTTTAAATTGATTGGAACTTAGCGGTTGTACAAGAATGCGAATTCATTATCGGATAATCTAACAAAACTCAGTAAACCTCATCGATAAGATGTCTGACAACGCTAATTTGGAATTTATCAAGACTCAGCGGTTGTACAAGAATGTAAATTCATTATCGAACAACTACTTTAACCATCGTCTAAAGAGGACTCCATGAAGCTCATCGATAAGGATGTCTGACAGTATATACTTAAAGACTATTCGAACTTAGCGGTTATACACAAATGTGAAATCAAGATACCTGTCTTTTGATGCGATTTGGAGGGGAAGCCACAACCGTTTAATTCTGGAAACAGCAAGTAGAAAAGAGTCATGCCAACGAGCATTTCAATTGTCGAACAACTATTTTGAGAAATATTGTTATTTTTCCAAACGATATAGGTTATCTGTTCTTTCAATCTAAGTAATGATGAATATTGTAGACTCGATAAATCTCATCGATAAGATTTTTTCGCATTGTCAGTTTTGTATTGATTGAAATTCAGAGGTTGTACAGAATAAATCTGAAAGAAAACCTAAGATTTATTTCGTGCAACCTCTGAATTTCCATCAATACAAAATAAACACTACAAAAAAAATCTTATCGATGAGGTCCATCGAGTCCTCTTCAAGCGATTGTTAAAGTAGTTGTTCGATAATGAAATTACATTCTTGCACAACCGCTGATGTTCAATCAATTTAAAGTTAACGCTTTAAGACTTAATGAGGTTCAATAAGTTTTCTTAGATTGAAATAGTTGTTTGATAATGAATTTCCATTCTTGTACAAAAATCTAATCTGAAAAAAACACTTTATTATGCTTACCGTTAAGCTGTTTCGGAATACACTCGTATATATATTTTTTTTGAATTACGTATTTTTTTATATATTTCATGTATTTTGTGATCTTCTGAATTATCTGACGTTCCTGTCACTTGCGATAGGTGACAGAAACGTCAGGTACGTCTCTATATTACGAAACCCTCACGATTGGTCACTCTGACCCCATCGCGATTGGTCGAACACGTTATGTACATCTTTTGAACGGGTTCGATATTTTTGAACATTGAGAATCTCTCCGAGTTTGCATCTGATCATTTATATTACCATCCTATAACAATTTTTGGGTATTAGGCATAAATGGCCGTTGGAAAAAAAGGCCGGGACAAAATAGCCGGACCAAAAAGGCCGGGGAAAAAATGGCCGACGGAATAAATGGCCGTCGGACAAGATGGCCGCGGAAAAAATGGCCAAGGATAAAATGGCCGGGGCAAAATGGCCGAGGATAAAATGGCTGGGGAAAAAATGGCCGGGGATAAAATGGCCGAGGAAAAAATGGCCGGGACAAAAATGGCCGAGGATAAAATGGCCGGGGAAAAAATAGTAGCGTGGTTAAGGTTAGTTTCGGTCAGTTTGGGTTAGTTCAGATCTGCTTTTATCGATTTAGTTTGGGTTATTTAGGTTATTTAGGTTATTTAGGTTATTATACAGTAGTTAGGTTGTAGAGTGGTGGCGGCGGCGGGGGGGGGGGGGGGGGGGGGGTTGAAATTATACGGCCGTCTCTTTGATTCGGAATGGAATCACAATACTGTGAATCATCGATACAATTCTGTTGATCCACAAACGGGCGCTCATATACCAAATATTACGCCAGAGTCGTTCTCTTTTTCAATCAGCCATTTTTTTCGTCGGCCTTTTTTTCCATCGGCCCTTTTTTCAGTCGGCCATTTCTTCGGCGGCCTTTTTTCCGGACATTTTGTCCCCAGCCATTTTTTCCCCGGCCATTTTTACCGGCCATTTTTTACCGGCCATTTTTTCCCCGGCCATTTTTTCCCCGGCCATTTTTTACCTGCCATCTTTTCCCCGGCCATTTTTTCCGCGGCCATTTTGTCCAACGGCCATTTATTCCGTCAGCCATTTTTTCCACAGCCTTTTTGGTCCGGCCATTTTGTCCCGGCCTTTTTCTCCTACGGCCATTTATTCCTAGATCCCAATTTTTGTGATCCACAGAATCTATGTGCCAAAATCTGTCAGAAGAGATTCAGCCGTTTTGCTATAAACTTCAGCACAATTTTTCACGTTGACTCAACGGAACTCATAACACCCGGCTTTTGCCCTGCGGGCAGTCGGGAGTTAACAAAATAACTCTTTAACCGTGCGCAGGATTTGTGCGGATATCCTCGCAGCTAACAGTCTTGAGTTTTTTTGCACTTGCACTCACATCGTCACTCGTACTCGGCCCGAAACTCTCACCGCACTTATCTGTGAATTCATTCCTTTGATAGTGTCTCTTGCTTGAACATTTTCGAGCGATGTTACCTCGCGTTCCTTTGGGATAGTTTGGCATTTGGGTTTCGAAAATCCAACCGCACACGACAAACGTTTGAGTTGAACTGACTTGACTGCTCGGGGAACGCTCGTTTCGCATACCTACGCTATGTAGAAATTGAATCTGGGGTAGCTGAGTCGTTATTATGAATTAAGAAAAATATTTATTGTGCTAATTGAATTAAATCAAATCGAATTACCAGAACATGAAATATCAAAAGATATTACAAAAAGCAATATTTCTATTGATAAACATATTGTCCAGTGATTTGAATGAATTGCAACCGATGGATTATCTTCGGTAAATAAACAAAAGACTCGTTGTGTAGAGTCTTATGAACCGTGAACTCATATGCAACCGCAACGAGTGCTGATTATATGACGTTCAAAGAGTTGTCAAATTGACACCAAATCGATGATTGTTGGAACGAATACAAAAAATAAAACCAAAATACAACACCAAATCGTCGGTTTGAAATGTTGTGGGCTTGTCAAGTTTGTGATCTCATGTGGTCTCTGATATAGGTCGGACTTCTCAGCCGAAATTTGTCTCCAAATAATTGGTTTCAAGGATCGAGACTTGAGAGATAGGCTCTTCTCTCTGCAATTATCGACAGTAAATACCTGGTTACATCTGGCAAAAGGAGGTCCCTCGACCGAAGGCAAAACTCGCAGCGGGCAACCGCTCACGCGACGTTTTACCGTCCACGCATCTACGCCAATCGTTACGGAGAAATAGCCATATGGGATTCGAACAAAAACCCCCTACCGGATGTTGTTACTGAATGATCCAAAAGCCAGAAGAATTATTATTTTTTTTCCCTCGAAATTAAGTGATCGTAGACCTACGAATACAAATTTTTTTGTATTCGAGTGAGGATGATACTTTTTTGACACACAGTATATGATCATTGTAACACTGTTTATCATTGTTTATACTTTTTATGCGGCGTGAATATGTGTAGATATACAACACGACACTTATACGTACATAACATCACATAGCTTGTTATACGCTTTATTCTGTATATATTTATATATTTATTCATGTTTATGTATATTATGATAACTTATGATTGAAAACGTTTAGTCGTCTCTTTATTTTTTTGTTTTTGTTATTTTTGTTTTTTTTCTATCTTTGTTTCGTCCGCTATTATAATATTCATAATGACGTTATGATTGGAAGCTGAATTATATTGCATTTGATATTCCAATTACTTATAGATACAGGACATGGTTACCGTCGTGTATCTTGCAGTTTTCCTATATTCTCATTAATCTCGATTGTTTCGATATCTTCTTGACTTTTACTCTTATCATATAGAATAATTGGCGGCGCTATATACATTTTCGTTCTATTTACAGAGATATGCGTAGACTTTATCGATTGAAATCGATAAGTAATTATTTTGTATTTGCATTTTTCTGTCAGGGTCATCGTCCGCCGACCACGACTTTTCTCAATATTACCAGCCTGCTATTAACACGGAAATTGGTTATTCAACGCTAGTTGGGAAAAATGATTAGTGTTCAACAAATGGGTTCGGTTAGAGGCTGCGGTGGCCCGTAGGGCAAGGCCCATTGGGCCCCCGAGTGCGCAAGGGGCGGTACACACTGTTGACCGTCCAAATTAGAGACTGCTGCTCCGGATGGGTGGTTCGATACCGCCGTCGTATAACCGACCTTCCCAAAAGCCTCAGCTTGGAGCGAGAGCATCAAACGATTTGCCGCTTGCCGTTCAGATTCTCTTTCCTCCGCCGTTTGCCTCCTAAAACAAACGAGACGTCGACACTTTATTAGTTTTTTGATACAACACCGATTAATAGTAACACACATTCGCAAACACGAATTAGAAAAAAGAAAACATAACCAGAGATTTGAGATCGAATGGAAGTCAACGCTATTCCGACCGTGCGCCGCGTTATCGCGTGGAGGGGATTGCGCGGAAAAATCGACACTCCAATGTACGGAGTATTTTGAACCCTAGATTGGTCACTATGTGCAGCCTGAGTACTTTGGTCACTCATAAGCGCAACGCCACAATGCTTCCGAGACGGAAGGGTTGCTATGTCGCTTGACTCCTATAGCGCGCGCGTGGCGAAACCCGCTTGAGAGTGGGAAACTCAGCGCGAGTTCCATGAAAACACTAACGAGTTTGGTCATCTTATAGAGAAATCCTTGTATTACGGTGCTCCTTTTTCCAAAATCTTTTTATCCTTTCATCCCGATCGTTCTTTTTAAATTAATAATAATATAATTAATTTTTAAAAGTATAAGGGGAAGAACTCTGATTTTTTTTTAAATTTCAGCCAAGAGTTTGTAGGTACAAAAAACGATGCGCCCCTGGGATACCCTCACACGGTGACCAATCTAGCGTTCAATCGTCATATTAAACAATAAAAAAACATTCATCTTCGTTCAAGGCTGTACAACGCACTGGCGTGATCCGAAGTATCGCTATCGCCGTCAAATTTTTAGCCTAGGACATCTGACAAATGAAATTGAATATCCGGTAGACATTATGTCATGGGATTTTCTTTTGAAACGACGTACAAGACGACATTCCATCGTGTACGCGGCATCTTTGCGTCAGTGAAGTGCGTCTACGTGAGTGAAAGAGCTATGTTGGTACGTGTATATCAGGAAACGGGTGTCGGATTATTCGAAACAAAAGATAGAACATGATGTTGTTACCCACGTAGGGTGGCCGGATGGGCCCGTTATTCGGGCGAAGCTCGGGGCCGACACTGCCGATTGTCGCAGCCAGTATTGGCGGGATGTTGGTCCGAGACCTGGATGATAACACCGGTCCGATTATCGCGCCCGTGCATACGACCGATGCTCGCTGCGTATAGTGGGCCGATTGTGAATGGCGGAATTTTCCGAAGTACAGCCAATAATAAATAGGGAAATCAATGATATATTAATTATAAAAAAATAACTTTTTATAGTATATGGGGTATTCCTGGGAATTTCGGCAACTTCGGACAGTTGGGTCGAAATTTTTGCCCACAAATTTTTTTCATTAATATGTGTTCAAAATAAAGAGACACCTATTTCGGCGTTTTTTATTTTGAGCCCCCACTTTTGAAATACAGTCAAATGAAGTTTTTGAAGTATTGACCACATTCGGTCATTCAAATCGATATATCTCAGCAACGGTTAGTGATAACTCAAAAAACCACAGGTATTTTTTTTTCGTTTTTGAACGCTTTATACATTGAAAACATTGACGATTATGTTGCACAAATTCAACAATTATTTATAAACAATTCAAATTTAAAAATGAAATACAACAAAAAATGTACCCTTAATTTTTGGAATGTATTTTTTTTTAAATTCCTTGAACAAAAACGAAAATTCAGCCACCTTGAACTTTTTGGGCCGACGCTTCGTTCGGGAGTTATAGATTTTTTTGTCAGAAAAAACCCGTAAATGTTTACCCGGTTGTTAAGAATAAAAGCTATAACTTTCGAACGAAACGTCGGCCCGAGTCCGGCCGGGTCTCAAAATTTTTCTTTTCGTCCAAGGGATTTGAAAAAAAATCAATTTCAATAATTAAGGGTACTTTTTTTTCATGCAAATTTTTACTCATAAAATACGTAAATTTACGGGTTTTTTGTGACAAAAAAATCTATAACTTCCGAACGAAGCGTCGGCCCAAAAAGTTCAAGGTGGCTAAATTTTTGTTTTCGTTCGAGGAATTGAAAAAAAAATACATTTCAAAAATTAAGGGTACGTTTTTTGTTGTATTTCATTTTTAATTTTGAATTGTTTATAAATAATTGTTGAATTCGTGAAACATAATTGTCAATGTTTTCAATGTATAAAGCGTTCAAAAACGAAAAAAAAACATCTGTGGTTTTTTGAGTTATCACTAACCGTTGCTGAGATATATCGATTTGAATGACCGAATGTGGTCAATACTTCAAAAACTTCATTTGACTGTATTTCAAAAGTGGGGGCTCAAAATAAAAAACGCCGAAATAGGTGTCTCTTTATTTTGAACACATATTAATGAAAAAAATTGGGGGGCAAAAATTTCAACCCAACTGTCCGAAGTTGCCGAAATTCCCAGGAATACCCCATATACATTTTTACACAAAGTGAAATTAATAAAATTGATTGACATTAAAAAAAAAAAAGTCGTCCAAGAATTCGATATATTCTTGCCGTTACGGGGTTTGAACTCACGACCTACGGAACTTGCCTACCTACCTATCCTATCTATCTACCTCGCTACCCACTTGGCTAATCTGACATTCGAGATTGCGATGAATTTTGATCCATAATACGTTCATCCAAGATGGCAGTCACAAGAATTTTTATTTTATCACTCAGTCATCGGAACAGGCAAATCGTGTTCTGGATATGTATATGAGCAAGTCCACCAATTCGAGTACTGGTCTTGGGCGTCAATATTAGCGATCTTTTTGTAACTTTGAGAAATGGGAGCTCCCATTGAGAAATAAACTCTGATTTTTTTTAGATTTCCCCCTTGGTTTTTTCGCTGCAATTGTATGGGTAATTCTGTGAGATTTTCATGTTTTTCTTGTTTTCATTAATTTATCAATGTGTTTTGATAGGGAAAAAAATTGAACGCGACCACTTCTTCTTTGTGAAAAAAGCTCAGCTTTTCGAAAAAAATACAAAAACATTTTTGGGACTTGAAAAATTACTTATAATCGCATTTGAAATATAAAAGTCGATTTTTCTTAAATGTCCATTTTTTTTAAATTTTGAAAGTATTTTTCTCGAAAAGCTGAGAAAATTTTACGTAATATATGTAGAAATCAAGTTGGGACCTCTGTAATAACTCGTTGAATCACCAAATGTATGACGAAACAACTAAAACCTTAATTAATATTTTTTCATTTTCAAATGATTCGTAATACTGAGATCAAGAAACCAAAATGATTTGATCAGTTGATAAGTTTCTGCAGGTAATGACGTCGAGTTTTTTATTTCATCGTATTTTGAAACGGAAACATTTTCAATTTTTTGAATGAAAAACCAGTATTTTGACTTCTAAATGCTGTAAAAAAATAGAAAATCCATTTAAAAATAGATACTCGCCATCATTACCTACAGAAACTTAGCAGCTACTGAAATCACTCCGGTTTTTTGGTCTCAGATGCTCCAGTAATTAGTTAGAATGGGCACCGCCATACAACTTTTTTTCTTAGATGTCTGCAGAGATTCTCCGTCAATTGCTCAGTTGTTCATAAAAGTTAATGAACATTTTATAGAATATTTTTTAAACGTTACGTTATTGAGTAGTCATTATATAAATAAATGTATATCAACTGTATCGCCAAGAACAATTATCAACAATATCCTTTTTTTTAATATCGAACTAACCTTACCCCGCCCTTAAGTTGTAGATGGTGCACTTGCAAAGCTAACAACGTCACCACATGACTCAAAGTTCCATCTTTGATCATATGGTTTCCATGTATTTAGAAACAGTAATACGAATCATTTGGAAAAGAAAAAAATATAAATTGAGGTTTTAGTTGTTTTGTCACACATTTGGTAATTCAACGAGTTATTGAAAAGGTCCCAACTTGATTTCTACATATATTACGTGAAATTTTTTCAGCTTTTCGAGAAAAACACTTTCAAAATTAAAAAAAAATATTCATTTGAGAAAAATCGACTTTTATATTTCAAATGCGATTATAAGTAATTTTTCAATTCCCGAAAATGTTTTTGTATTTTTTTTCGAAAAGCTGAGCTTTTTTCACAAAGAAGAAGTGGTCGCGTTTAATTTTTTTCCCTATCAAAACACATTGAGAAATTAATGAAAACAAGAAAAACATGAAAAACTCAGTGAATTACCCATACAATTACAGCGAAAATAACCAAGGGAAAAATCTGAGAAAAAATCAGAGTTCATTTCTCAATGGGAGCTTCCATTTCTCAAAATTACAAAAAGATCGCTGATATCGACGCCCAAAACCGGTACTCGAATTGGTGGACTTGCTCATATATAAATGTATACCATGTATATGTAACATTATAAGGTAATAATGAATTGATATACATAATAATTATTCATTATCATAAATGAATGACATTATTATTATTGCATAATATGCATAATAATAATAATAATATTCATTAATTATAGTAAATAATAATTATGATATATAATTAGAATTATGTACTCATGCCTGTTTTTTTTTAATATATAATAATATCCATGCAAAGAATGTTGTTAATCCGTTGATATCTTTGAAACTAACGACGTAATTGGAATGAGCTTGACTCCATTTCGAAACCAGAAAGAAGTCCTATCCGGAGAATAGTGAAAAGAAGTTCTTTGAACCCCCCCCCCCCCTTCCCTCAATTTGGAATTATAAAATATTCTAAAAAAACACCAGAGCCGAGGATCGGCGAAACATTGGCCAAAGATCATGTTTGCCCGATACTCGTAGTCCAGTCAAATACTCCAAAAGTGGACGGTCTCTGAGGGTAATCCGCTTTTTTAACCGAAGGTAGGGGACTGACTACTGAATGATACCCCGTTGGAGATTTTGATCTGCAACATCAGCGACTTTCGAAAAAGGGGGTTGGAAACGTTAGAATCATCATATCTCGAAAATTATTGTCTGAATCGAAAAAAATTAAAAACAAAAATTATTCGGAATAAAAAAATACACAAAAAGTTTTATCACGATTAACCCCGTATTTTTGCAAATAAGGGCCCAGGAACGATTTGAATGTTCAAAGTTGGCAAAAAATCCCGGCGCCGTAGAAGCACCACGCGTAGACAGCGACAGAGCGATGTGCCTGTCGGATACGCCGTTTGCACTCGTTGGCATGGGTGGCACGCTCGCCCGGATTAGTGCGCGGTAGAAGCCGATGGAGTGCGACTGAAAGAAGCGATACCGTCTTCTCTCTCCTTCCAAATAATCTTTCAAACGGTGTTTACCTATACAGCAGGCAGTTTTGAGTCTAGCGACATTTTCTCTTATGGTGGGAGAAGTGTGGCAGTGAATGCGAGCGGTACGAACATACAGCGTGCTCTCTCTCCCAGTGATTCGCAGTCAGTAAATTCTGTTCTTCAATGATTATAAAATCCATGATTAAACAATAGCGCGGGCTCTAAGAAAAAAAATCTTTCTCTTGAAATGTAGAGCAACTTATTCTGATTCGATACATACCAAAGAAAATTGCAAAATATCAAAATTTATATCATTTGTGAATTTTTAAAGTTACTATATTTGCGCGTCAACCCCTAAGGTTTGCATCGTTCTTACGCCCTTATTTGCGAAAATACGGGGTTAGACTTAATGAAACTTTTTGCGTATTTTTTAATTTAGAACAATTTTTGTCCGAAACTTTTTTTGATTGAGACAATAGTTTTCGAAATATGATGATTCTAACGTTTTCAACCCCCTTTTTCGTAAGTCGCTGATGTTGCGGATCAAAAATTCCAACGGGGTATCATTCAGTAGCCAGTCTCCTACCTTCGGTTAAAAAAGCATATTCCCCTCAGAGACCGTCCACTTTTGGAGTATTTGACTGGACTATCGGCCGAATATTCACACACCGATTATCGGGCACCCGATAGTGGGCCGGAAATCGCTCCAAACTCGGCTAGGCGAGATTTGGCGTACCGATAGTGGCCCGAACGATGGCCGTATCCGTTAACTCGGCAAATCCTACGTGGGTAGAAAGCCACGGAGGCAACAACGAGGCCACACAGAGGCTGCACGTCACGTGAAATGAGGTACTGTCGTATCTGGGATGGAAAACAGAAGGCAAATGTGATAAAGTTAATTTGATTCAACATAACGCGGAAAGGGGCTGCCCGAAAGACGCCACTCAGGGCTTTGCCGCCGCAGCGAGGATGGGGGACCGAGGAAGGGGTGTCAGACGTGTCTGTTCTTTCTCGGCGACGCGGCGCGTGACATTTTGGTTTCTTCTTATTATCGGTGATTCGCAAAATGCTATCTCCAAACTAGTCATCCTCTAAAGCTACATGAGTGTGGCTATCGATCGAACAATAGTACATTATGACACTAGTACGAAACATTTTTTTCTGACGCGTATGAGTTTTCAAAACGAGCCGAAGGCGAGTGTTGCAATCACACGAGTCCAGAAAACGTTTGTCGTACGAGTATCGTATGAATTTTTATGTCACAAGGTGTGTAAATGATCTTTTACTTTTACGCGCAGCGTGTGATAAAAAATGGACATATTAATGTTTTTGAATAATTAATATTTCGGATAATAAACTTTTGTCGATCGTTATTGATATTAGATGGAAACGAATAGTTTTTTTTCGAGTCGACGAGTTCGCAAGAGAAAAATGTTTTTCTTGCTTTCTTGTAGAGGAAGCTATGTGAGAGTGAACATGATTATTGCCGGCATTTTCAGGTCAATGTGTTAAAAATATGCCAGGATGTTCGAAAATCACATTTGGAGAAAATGTCTGGAAGTACGTGTGTCTAAATGGTATTCCGTAATTTTAAGGATTTGATTGCTCGAATCAGACGTAAATCAGAACGAAACGTAAATTCGATTTGTGAAAAACTATTTGCAATGGTGACACAAAACTTTCAGACCCTAGAACGGTAACCGGGATTTTTTTACGAACTTCGAAACGCTATAAGATTCGAGTTGCTGTGCCTATTATTCTAAAAATTACACGTGCACGTGTATTATACATACATGCGGACATTTTCCCCAAATGTGATTTCTGGACGTCGTGGCACATTCTGAACATATTGACATGAAAATCTCAGTGGCAATTTCTTTCATCGTCACGGAGCCATATGAGCCGCCAAATATCTGATAACCTATCGGCAATTATGATATCAATTTCGAATCTCCATACTGTTTTCTACCGATGTACCCAATCTTCGATCGCGATTTTTAAGAGTATAGCTTCTTTATTTTTCAAGATTGCGACCTCAATAAAATCGATTTTTTGAATGTTATCCAGTCGGCATTTATTTACAAACTTGGTTGGGTCTCGATACTAAATTCATACCAAACTGTTCTTCTGTCACACAGATATCACTGATACTCCCACTCTAAGTCAATGTCGCCAAACCATTTTTATTTAACCCAAGATTTTTTTTTCTCGAGTTCGTCCGCGATATCGCTATAACAGAAATGTTATGGGAAGCAAGCGCTTGCCATCAGCGACAAGGCATCGAAAAATTTCGAAATTTTCCGGTTTTCCTTTTTTACGTATTCTGTTATTACAATTTCTTCCGAATATTTTGATCAGCATAATCTGAAGAGCAAACTGGGAAATTCGCAAAATTAAGCTCAGGAGAAGGAAATACTCCGTACACGGCTGGCGCGCCGCGGCTGCGCCAGAACGTTGAACACATTTTTCTCAAAACAGAATTTTGTACTAGTTTTACCGCGATAACTCAAGAACGGTTAAAAATGACACCTTGATTTATTTTCTTTAATAAAGCTATCAATGTTCTCTACAAAGTGAACCTATCTCTATGCAAAGAAATGAATTTATTATTATTGTTATTACAACAAATGTCATCTGTTTTTCGATGTTTTTCGAATTATCGCTGCCATTCTCATAGTTTTCATGGTTTTTTACAAATTTTGAACTCAATCTGTAGAGAAACATCTTTCAAAGAGGATAGCGTTCCAAAATTCGCCATAACTAGAATGGGCCACTCGGAGTCGTGGTAGAACGGGAGTCGTGCGTGAAACACGTGGCCATCTTTATCCGTCCGTATTTCCCTTGAATATTTTTTTTATTATATAAATTATATAAATTTATATTAAGCTACAACCTCCGAATTTCGTGGCTGAAATGTGAATAAAAACATTGCTAAAAAAAAATCTATGTGCGTTGTTTCGTTTCTTCACAAATGCTATTTGAATTTCCTCGCATTTTTGGCGTGTTTACGTTGCCAAGCCTCCTTAATACTGATGGCAGCTCATCACTGTTACGGCACCGCGCTTTACCACGTATACTCTCGATTGACATTCATTACGTGGAATATCTCGAAGAGTACATTGGGTAGTGTAGGATAATATGCCGTAGGAATTCATTTCCCATGCTATTACATCGGGTGCATGTACACGTCAAATCAGTTAAATGGGCCGCTTTGCTCCAGATAATCCTCCTCGTGTGCTCAATCGCTAATCTTATTTGTGCTTCCATTCTAACGAAGTTCGGTGCAAGCCTGGTAGGATAGAAACTGACAAGGGGACCACATGGGTGTCGGATTTTTGTAATTTTTTATGCTCATCGTACGTGAAGTGAAAAGCGTCGTAATAAAATAAATTTAAAAAATTTTAAAAACTCCCAGATGGAGTAAAAATCGAACACAAAGAAAATTAAATGAAAAGAAAAGGTAATTATGCAGTTGTGCAACTTTTCCGAATTTTAGAGTTTTTCGAAATTTTCTTTTTCGACGATATTCAGTTTGTCCTCTACATGAAGAATCAGGTGGGGGAGGTCGAAAAATGTTATCCGAAATATTTTTTTTTACGTTAAAACATTTATTTTATTTTTTTTTTTATTTGCGTTGTCCTGAAGCTATTTTCCTGTATCTTATATACGGTTCTAGAGCTGCATCATATATACGTGCAGATGTGTGTGTGTGTGTGTGTGTATTATTGAGCTATCTGTATATTATCGATAATATTTGTTATAATTAATAGTGGACGCCCGACCGATTTCTCTGGAATTGAAGTATGTCATAGAGGACACTTTTGTGAGTAATTTCATACCTATACGTTGGGCGTGGAAATCAAGTCTTCGTATGGTTATGCGAAGCAAAGTCGTTTTTTTTTGGTTTATTCGGATTCTTGGTAAACGATGAAAAAGAATATTTAACGTCGTATATCGACTGTGGCGACTGTTTTGCGGATTGAAAACAACCGTGTTCGACATTGAAAAATGTGAACACTACTTTGGTGTTGCCTGCCGTCTATCTAATCCACAAGAATTCCACTGTTTCGATAGTTCTTTCGAGTACGATGGATTGTGACGGCTGTGTTTTTTCTTTACGTGAATTTCATCGCCTGTGTGAAAGTCAGGATCGGCTTTTTGATTTTCTGAAATCACATGGCGTAATCCCAAACTCGGTAAAGTGCGATAATTGTGTGTCCACAATTACCGCACAACCGGCAGTTTTCAATTCGAAAGATTCCTTCTGGAGGTGCCAAAAAAGTAAAAAAATCACGAAGGGGAAGAAAGTGGTGACGAAAAAGTGTGCCTTCAAGAAATCGATTCGGACGCACACATGGTTTAAGCATGCAGCGCTTTCGATCGAGGATGCCTGTATTTTTATCAGCTATTTCGTTACATTGAAGCCTTCAAGACAAGAATTTCTCGAAATCGAAATGGGCCTCAGTGCTCATTAGGGTGGGTCAAAAAAATCGACTATTTTTTTTTTACTTCGTACTCCAAAAAATAGGTTACTAGACACCTCTAGAAAATTCACACCAAATATGAGCTTTTTATTTTAAGGGGAAGGTCCTCCGCCTCACAGTTTTTTATTTTTTCTTCAGTATTAGAAGAAAAAATTCATATCGCTCTATCAACTGTTCGTTAAAAATATCCCCCCCCTGTATACTTGTAGGAAATTGATCGCTCTACAAAAAAGGTTCCTTACAATTTTTTCGTAAACCTCACTGTTTGAAAGATATTGAAGGTTAAAGTTTGATCATTTTTAGACAAATTTCTGTTTTGCTTATGAATTTCATAACTCGTTAACGAAAAATCATGATGGAAGGCGGAATGCTTGGTTTTGTAGGAAATTAACTGCTCTACAAAAATGGTGCCTTATGATTATTCGATTGAATTGAGCGTTCAAAAGATATTCATCGTCGAACTTCAATGCACGCTTATTATAACAGTTTTTGATTAATAATTCGGAAAATTTTAATTCAGTTTACGAGTTTCAGGGATATTTATACGAATTTGAATTTCTATGAACAGAGAAATATTTTAAACTATTTTTCTAGTTTTTTTTTTAGTTGTAACCATGTATGGTTACATTGAAAAAAAAATTAGTGCATTATTTCTGACTTAGAGTCAATGATTTATTAAATCTTGAAAAAATAAAGTTTTTGTTAGAAATTTATTATGAAAAGTATTAATCTTAAAGAAAAAAACGTTCAATTTTTTATTAAAAAGTTTTTTTATTTGATTATCAATGATAATTAAATAAAAAAACTTTTTAATAACAAATTGAACTTTTTTTTGTCAATGATAATTAAATAAAAAAACTTTTTAATAACATAATGAACATTTGTTTTCTTAAAGATTAATACATTTCATAATAAATTTCTAACGAAAACGTTATTTTTTCAAGATTTAATAAATCATTGACTCTAAGTCAGAAATAATGCACTAATTTTTTTTTCAATGTAACCATACATGGTTACGACTAAAAAAAAAACTAGAAAAATAGTTTAAAATATTTCTCTGTTCATAGAAATTCAAATTCGTATAAATATCCCTGAAACTCGTAAACTGAATTAAAATTTTCCGAATTATTAATCAAAAACTGTTATAATAAGCGTGCATTGAAGTTCGACGATGAATATCTTTTGAACGCTCAATTCAATCGAATAATCATAAGGCACCATTTTTGTAGAGCAGTTAATTTCCTACAAAAGCAAGCATTCCACCTTCCATCATGATTTTTCGTTAACGAGTTATGAAATTCATAAGCAAAACAGAAATTTGTCTAAAAATGATCAAACTTTAACCTTCAATATCTTTCAAACAGTGAGGTTTACGAAAAAATTGTAAGAAACTTTTTTTGTAGAGCGATCAATTTCCTACAAGTATACAGGGGGGGATATTTTTAACGAACAGTTGATAGAGCGATATGAATTTTTTCTTCTAATACTGAAGAAAAAATAAAAAACTGTGAGGCGGAGGACCTTCCCCTTAAAATAAAAAGCTCATATTTGGTGTGAATTTTCTAGAGGTGTCTAGTAACCTATTTTTTGGAGTACGAAGTAAAAAAAAATAGTCGATTTTTTTGACCCACCCTAGTGCTCATACAATTGTGGATTGGTCGAGCTTTATACGAGAAGCGATACTTTCGTGGTACATCTCGAAATCATCGCCGATCGGTGGTCCCGGCTGTATCGTCGAAATCGATTAAGCGAAATTCGGAAAACGTAAATACCATCGAGGTCGCATCATCGATGGCCAGTGGATATTCAGTGGTTTTTCTCGTGATACGAAGGAAGTTTTTATCGTTCCCGTTTCGGACAGGTCGTCGAAAACTTTGCTGGACGTTATTCTGCAAAAGGTTCGACCTGGATCGACAAATATGTCGGATTGCTGGAGAGCATACAATCGCCTCCAGTCAAAAGGTTTCGAACATCTGACGGTCAACCATTCGTATAATTTTGTTGTACCTGGCGGGAAGTTCGAGCGAACGTTCCGCGTTACGGTCGTCGGGAGTATCATATGGATGGATATATTGCCGAATTTTTTTTAAAACGGCAATATCCAAAACACGTGGATAGATTCCATATGATATTCCGAATCATTGCGGCCATGAAAGAACAGAAAGACAGTCGCTCGGGAGAGTAAATTAACGTTATCTTCATTGGCCTTTTTCAAGGCCACCAACTTCATCGGCCCTTTTCAGGGCCACCAAGCTTATCTAACGTAACGACGACGAAGAAACGCAAAAAACCCGGGGAATGGAATGAAAAAATTCCATTCGTCATTTTTTGAAATTTTATTTAATCAGATTCAAAATTTTAACTATTCATTTTCGTCTTTACTATAACACTTTATTTATTTTAACTATTTTCCTCGCCCCCCTAATAAAATTACTCACAAAAGTGTCCTCATACTTGTGTTAACATACTTCAATTCCACCTGTATTAATTACAACAAATATTGCAGATGATATGGAGATCACATGTTTACATCATTCGACCGCTATAGCTCGAGCCGTTCGCGAGTTAGAGACGGTTGAATTTCGCGGCATCATCACACACGCGCGCGCCCTTCCGCAAATGCGCACACGCATCGACGCTCGTCTACACATACGCCCAATCATTAACACACATATACTGTAACGGTAGATATTACGTTACAATAATTAATACGGGCCAAGAGTACGCAAGAAAATTATTAACACGAGAAAATGGGTAAAATCGTTTTTATTTCACCGCCGTGTATACAATTTGGGTTATATCGCTTCCCCTACATACACCTGTCGCTTCGCTCTTTAAATTGTGGGGGACGTGGGGGGGACGGGGTGTTGTTGTTCTCGATGCGACGTTCCTCTTCACCCCGCGGGGCTACGAAGCTGGCCCGCTGGTGCTTGCAACGGCGATAGGGGTAGCCCCTCTCCTGCCGCTCGACGCTCGATCGATGGTCGATACCTCGGTGCTCGCTGTACCCCCTCCGTGCGCCCTGGCTACGGCTGATCGGGTTCTCGCAGCGCTTTGGTTGCCGATACGCCAGTATCGATCCGTCAGCGGATCCCGTTATGAGCAGGGGCACGCTTCTCTCACTGCCGGAGATGGATGGATAATTAATGCCCTTGCTTGCGCTTATGTGGCGCCTCCCCGGAATGTTTGTACGCTGCAACAAATTTAGCAGAAGGGAAAGGACTTGGAATCGTTTTGATTCCAACATAAACTGCTTCCGGCTTGGCTTGTTTCCTCCTCTTTGGATTCCTCGGTCTCCTCCGTCTATCTTCTCTGTAGCTTCCACGAACTCCACTTTTTCTACGCTGTCTCCAACTGGCTGTTTTCTTCGGCTGGTTTGGTGATGGCTGGAGGTCCGGAGGTTCTGAAACAAATAATTTGACTATCTTTCCGGTTCTCGGGTGGCTCCTTTTATACGAATTCGGGTGCCTCCGACTGTTCGATCCAGTCCTTTGATTGGTCGGAGGCCCCTCCTCTACCGGTGTCTTGTCCGTTGCCACGCGTACGAAAACGTTGGCCGTGGCCCTCCAAGGCCGCTGCGGTGTTGTCGGTTATCCCGTGTACCGAGGTAGCGTTTCACACATTATTGGAAATAATTCCGAAATATTATAATTTCGGAATTATGTGGAGCGTTAGCCGCGGTCTTCCCAAGGCCGTTGTCGATTATCGATTTCTCTATTTTTCGAGGAGCGCTCGCCGCGCGTGCCTCCAAGGCCGATGTGACGTATTATTTGTCACATTGCTTCGTTTTCGTTATTTTATTCTATTTATCGATATTTTTCGATAATCGCGGAGCTTACCGCGGTGGCCATAAGGCTGTTGGAGCGGCAACGATGTAGCGTTATACGTTACAATACACGTATATATAATACTTCAGAACCACGCAAATTGAAAGAAAAAAAAATTAAAAACGTAAAAAAAAAATATTTCGGAAAACGTTTTCTGATTCCCCCCGCCTGATTATTCATCTATAAGACCGAACACGTATCCTCGAAAAAGGGAATTTTGAAAAACTTTAAAATTCGGAAAAGCCGCACAACTGCATAATTACCCAAATTAATAAATTTAAAATGGACAGCACAAATTAGTAAATTTAAAAGAATGAAGTAAATACATAAATTCAAAAAGGACGAAATAATTCAAGAAGTCATCTTAGTTTATTCGTAGTTGGAATTATGATCGGTTGTTTGTATGAGTTCAATTTTTTGAATTGTGGTAATTTCCTCACTGCCCTCAATTCAGTCGGGAAACGTCATTCATTAAACATAAGTCGGGAGTCGTTTTCTTTTGTATCGTCGAACATCTAAATCTAGATCGTCTTCATGTTCAATGAATGGCGTCTTCTTTGCACTGTCAAACCTATTTATCCTATATCATATTTATGTTTGATGAATGACGTCTCCCGACTGAATTGAGGGCTGTGAGGAAATTACCACGATTCAAAAAATTGAGCTCATACAAACGAACGATCATAATTGGAACTATGAATAAACTCAGATGACTTCTTGAATTATTTCATCCTTTTAGAATTTATTTATTTATTTCATTCTTTTAAATTTACTAATTTGTTTTGTCCATTTTAGCTTTATTAATCTGTTGTATTCTTTTTAGATTCATGAATTTTATTCATGCTTTTTATCAGATTACTTTTTACTTGTTCTAATTTTCTTTGTGTTCGATTTTTACTCAAGACGGGAGTTTTATTAAATTTTTTAAATTTATTTTATTTCATACTCTTTAAAAATAATTCGATATAATTTCCTCCACTTCCGCCATTAATTGGAATCATTCAGCTCGAAAAGACGTCCACGTCACAAAACTACTTTTCCTACTAGTGTCATCATGTACTATTGTTTATCGATTCAATGTCGTAAAACGTGACCACTGTATGGAAATCTGATGTGACAAGACTTTGGAAGTATCGACTAGCACATGCTGGTTATCCTCGGGCGCAGTTGAGTACAGTCTCAGCGAAATTTCAGCGCATCATGTGATTGTTCAGCGCGGCTCCATGTAGCCATGACAGATTGTCAGCCCATCGTGGAGCCTTGAGGGCGGCTTAATAGAGCCTTGACCAAATCTTAGTGCATTATGGAGATTTCAAGCGCGGCTCTATGTAGCCTACACCAAATGTCTGCGCATTGTACAGTTATCAAGCGCGGCTCGCCGTAGCCTTGACCAGATGTCAGCGCATTCCGCTGGTCCCTCCCAGTCATTATAAGTTTTGAATATGTCTTACGAGGGGAGGTCTGGAAAGGCAGGACCTACTTTTCGATGAGGATTTTTTCACCAGTAGAGGTCCCCTCCCAGAACACCGTGGTGTCCGCTTTTGAGTCAACACTCAAGCGTTTTTGAGTTATGAATTTTTGAAAATTGACGTGAACTCGGGTTTTTCATGTCGTCCTCACGAAAATCCCATCGTTCGTATAACCAGCGTAGCCGAGTGGTTAGCGGCACGGTAAGTCTTTCGGACCCTGCCAACACGGGTTCGAGCCTCGGCTTTTCTTTCCATTTTTTTTCTCACAAATTCATGTCAATTAGGCTTCAAATTATTATAAAGGTTCAATTTCAATAATAAATTGATATTGTAAATTGAATTTCGCTAAAAAATTATTTAGAGACATTTTTTTTTATTGGTTATCTTGTGATATTGAAACACCGATTTTTTTTAAATGCCAACGAAATCTGCTTCCCGACGAACCTATGGAAAAAAATGTGACCGCGGGAAAGTTTATTTTATAAAGTGTTCGTGGTGTGCGAAATGTTTGTGTTTTATATATTTCTACGATTGGTATTGTAGTGTTCAAGACGCTATATCTATGTACGGAGTACCGAGTGTCGTGGGGCAGCGACGCTCGGATTTGGGCAGTTGGCTTAAGGTAGGAGTCTCACCACAGTCGTCATTAGATAAAATTTTAATTTTAAAATCTATGTGAGTTTATGTGGTAAACTTTTATATCGTGAAAGTATTTGATACTTCACCGAAGGTTCTAATTAGTAATCTTAGGTTGAAAATGGAAAAATTAACCCGTTGTTTCATGAACAACCCGGTTCGTCAACATTTAATTACTGATTTCATCTCCTTATCGATTTGATGGCATTCATAGTTAAGTTGCCACTTATAAATTAGATTCTGAAGATTCCGACGTGATCATAAAAAAATAGGTTCACCGAATTATTCCAAGAGAATTTCAACCCTAGATTGGGTAACTGGGGTCTTGCGGGGCCACACTCGACATTCAAACTACGCCCTCAGCTCAGCCAGATTCCTAATCGGTCTGGGACCTTAGCCATAATTTACTTCGAGTGTCCGACTGTCGCTTTCGGTCGGTGAGCAACGAAATTAGTGCTCTGGGTGTATTGTGAACAATAAAGAAGACCGGATGGGGTCTCTTAAGACCCCAGTTACCCAATAACGTCAGAGAATTTTTTTGGTAAAAGTGTTTTTTCGTGAAATAATTTTATTTGAACGTTTCGAACGTGAATTTTGCAGTTCGAATGTAAAAACATATTTCGTTTAAAAAAATGTTTGACCTTTTTTTTTTTTTTTTTTTTTTTAACACAAATCACGATCAAAAGTTTTTTTTAACAATGGCAAAAAATTCGATCCGATGACTTTCCATGCTTAATCAAAAACATGAAAGTTGAACCAATATCCAGTGAGAGATTTGTTCCTCACATTAGACGTATAATGTAATTTTCGTATAACTAAACATATTTTCAAACATTTATAATAAATTTTAATCAAAGTAATCAATTATACTAGTAAATTTTAATGATCTTTGTCAGTCGTCAGATTCTTGTAATTTCTTCTTTTTCATACGTTTGAATAATTATATTTTTTTTTTTTTAAAGAATATTCGGTCAGATACTTTCAAAGTGTGACTATTTATCTCCTAAATTCCGTTGGAATTTTTAGATCGCTAGCATTGTTGGAATACTACAGTTCTATGAAAAGAGTCGAATTCGCGTCATTCTTAGGTTTTTTTTCGGATTAGACAACTTCGTCCATATGTTTCCGAAGTTAACAACAAATGATTGGTACCACTGCCTTCCTTATTAAAAAACGAAGAGATTGCACTGTTTAAAAGTTGTCCCAACCGAATTTGAGCCATCATCCCACGCGACTCAAGTCTCGGGTCTTAAAAGACCCCAGTTACCCAATGACGTATGAGCCAGCTATGTTACCCAATCTAGGGTTAAAGTTCATCTCGATAAAAACTTCACAAAATGACAGAAGACCAACTGCCGTGGAGTAGTTCGGGACTCTTGGCAACATCGCACGTGAGCGTGTACCCAGTAGGCCTTGCGGGGCTCTCGGATTTATACATATATATATATGAGGCATTCCACGTCAACTCAGACGGTCAAAACCCTGACCCCTGACGATTTAGCTCTTGATTTTTTTTTGGCTTCCATTTTACCCCCAAAGGACCTTATATTTTTTTCAGAATTTTCGGACTCCCGTACAACCCTTAAAAAAATTCAAAACCACCCCCAAATGAAGAAAGGCGTACTTGGACATAATTAAAATCGTTGATTTTTTTTGTGTGGTTTTACTAGGTCAAAAGATGAAGTTTGCCAAAATTCCAGAGTGGGCCTCGTATTGCAACTATATTTAAAAAAAAATGTAATTGGACGGTCAAAACCTAATCTTGGCTGATTCAGCTCTCGATTTTTTTTTAAATTCAGTTTCACCCCAAAAGTCCCCCTAATTTTTTTCAGAATTTTCGGATCACCCTACAACCCTGTAAAAAATTCAAAACTACCCCCAAATAAGGAAAACACGTGTTTGAACACAATTAAAAATTTCAATTTTTTTATGATATCAGCAGATTGGATAGTAGCGTTTTTCATAATTTTAGAGTAGAATCATTATTACAACTTTTTAAAAAAAAAAGAACGGATTCAACACAACATGGATGGATGGGATCAATTTTTTTTTGTTTTGTGTACTATTTTTCCTCGTTATTGAATCATTAGTAATAATCATATTAACAATTAAAATAATCATCATTATAATACAATTGCATATTCGCTAGTCATATTATTCGGAATCTTTTGATTGCAGAAGAACACGAAAATCGTTTTCCTGTCACCGTTTCGTCTTTGTTAGGAATTAAACAGTGCAAGCTTTGCAGTGACTGCACCCGTTTCGCCTTTCTGAAACGTTCTTCCAATTTTTTACTTTCTTTTTCATAAAAATTCTGAGGCGCGAACCTCACGGTTATATTCGGAAGATGATGACCTTGATTGGCCCAATCAAACAATTCTTTGGCATTCGTAATTTGATCATCGAAACGTCGCTGTAGACTCGCTCTTGCTGCTTCACGCTTTAAGCTGCCACCAACACCGTCACATGGACCTTTCCCATGAGCAGTAGCAAAGAAATGCCATTCAGCTTCGACATTGAAGTCATCTATATGATGATATAGATTTATTATATTCTTATAATTTTTAAACTGTTGAGGCGCTCCATCCGAGAAGTAATAAATCTTTCTGACGTTGTGATTCAATGTTTTGATGTAATTGACAACGATATCGGTGTAATGGTGAACCGCGATCGCATCGTGTGTCGTGTTATCTGATATGACGACTAAACTTCTATGACCACCCTTAAAATAAATCACGACAGTGTAAAGCGTTGCCTGTGAATTATTCCAGTGGTAGCCAGGTGCAGCGGCTTGGATAACAAAAGCGTAATTCTCTGCAAAATCGCAAATGACAAGGAATTCATCTTCGCCCAATGATTCTTTAAGGTTTCGCATATAATTCCCTTGGGATTTTGCAATAAATGAATGAGGCATGAGCTCTCTAACTTTCTCGCAAAATTCTACAGAAAACTCGTCCGAATTTTTGATGAAAGTTTCCAGAGAAGCTCTCGGTTTTGAAATCCATTGCTTATAGCGAATCTCAGATATGTTATTAACAGCGAACACGTTGTCGATAATTTCACGTAGCTTATCAGTTCCAGGACATTTTTCGCAATCACCAATAAAGCATTGTTCCGAGTGATCTAGACAGATTATGGAATCAATGCAATTCTGATAACTCATAATCGGCAGTTCCGTGTCTTTGGTCAAATGCGGCAAATTGCAGCCTGAAATTTGAAAAAGTTACTTTGAGTAAGTCCGGAAACATATTTCTAAATTATTTATCAATGGTTGTATAATCGATCATTACTTGAAATCATGAGCTTAACATTCTGATGACTTGAACACACACATACGGTGTGAGTTCCTGATGAACCAGCTAAAACGCAATGTTTTGGTCTCAACGAAGCAAATTTGGAAAAACCAACTTTTTCGAGGGGATACTCTACACGAAATTGCTCGTATAATTCCTTCAGATTCATGAGAACTAATTTTTTTTGAGTGTGAACTCGTTTTCCACTTTCGTCACGAACTGAAATGAAATCCTTCATGCCAGGCATTGTCGAGCTATTCCTTTCATCTTCATAAAAAGCAACGATGAGTGATTTCGATTGTTCAGATATCTTTTTTCCTGAAATTAAGAGGAATAAATAGTTTGCAATATATGTTAGGACTTCATTAAATGGGCAAATAAATAGTCCCATCCACAAACAATAAGGAAAGTATAACTAACCACGCTTAGCATCTGGATACGATAATATTCCTTTCTCTTCTAATATCTTCTTTGACGTTTCCGCCATATGTTTGGTCGTCTCCATAGTCCTTGAAATTTTATCTAAGCTCCAATCAGATGGTAGCAATGTTAAAATCTGTACCTTTTCATCGTGGCTAGTATCAGTAGCATGATACTTGACTTTGAGTTTTTGCAACAGCTCACGAAAATGATGTGCATCCTCTCTTAAGCCCGCGTTAGAATCAGCAGCAAGATGAGGAGCCCCGAGTGTTCTTTTCAGCTTTATAGCTACTCGATCGACTTTTTTTTCTACCCAAGATGCTGACTTCAATTTTTTTTTGGGGATCGGAGAATTTTCCAGCACTGCTAAAGCAGTATTTATCGTCGGTAATTGAGATTCGATACTCATCATCGATTCAGTGCTTTTATGTGAGTATGACACACTACTTTTTGAAACTGTACAGAAAAGTATAATCGTTAGATGTATAATGAAATTCATATGTTCTATTAATACGGCTGCCTAGAAGCCTCCAATAAATATACCCAAATGTTCGACTGACTGCTAGATATTTGTTTGAGTGCTCACCTTGTGAGACTCCAGCCAAAGGCTCATGAGAAGCGTCCGACACACAAATATCCGTACGTTCGTCAGAAGATGAGTCATCCTCTGCAATACTCGTACACATTTTTTCAATATCTTCTTCGCATTCTTTTTCTCCTTCACTTTCTGTTTCTTTCTCTGATTTGTCTTCTTCATTTTGAGACCTTTGTTGGGAATTCCACTCAGAAATGCGGATCGGTTGTTGATATTGAAGCTTCTTACGGCAGGGTGTGCATACCAAAAAGTTGCGGGTCAAATTCCATTTTAATTTCAAGGGGCCCGACATTTGACGGCAACTCTTATTTGAGTTATGATGTTGTATGCCGAATGGATTACAGCAGCGATCGCGAAAATGGTTTGAAGTTGACATTGTCACTAAACTTTCATACTCAACACTACAATAGGGATTCAACTATACGAAAGAAGTGTGAGGTAGAAGGACACACAGCTCCGCAGCGAACGAAGTGGATCCGAGAGATCCTAGAACGAGTCTAGAGATGGCGCGTCGATACACAAGAATAGAGCGGGCTTTTTGAACGCGTATGAGCAACGAACAGTTTTTCGCGATTCAAATCCGTAACAGAATAAGTCATATTATTATTATGTTTACGAGTATTGTAATTGTTATTGGTTATCGAATGATTTATATTGATTCATTTGTAATGACCGAGAGATCGATTGGTGGGGTGCTAATGTCACCGAAAATATTTCCTTTATTCGAATCGTCTACTTATAGTGCAGGGACGTTACAAATTAAAAAGAAACAAAAATAAACAAAATAAAAAAGTGGGTATAAAAAGTCATATTTTTTATTTTGAAAAAAAGTTGCAATACAGATCTCACTTAGAAATTTTGCAAAATTCCAGGTTTAAACGTACTGAAATCACATAAAAAAATCAACTCTTTTAATTGTGCCCAGGTACGTTTTTCCTTATTTGGGGGTAGTTTTGAATTTTTTACAGGGTTGTAGGGTGATCCGAAAATTCTGAAAAAAATTAGGAAGACTTTTGGGGTAAAACTGAATTAAAAAAAAAATCGAGAGCTGAATCAGCCAAGATCAGGTTTTGACCGTCCAATTAAATTTTTTCTAAAATATAGTTGCAATACGAGGCCCACTCTGGAATTTTGGCAAACTTCATCTTTTGACCTAGTGAAACCACACAAAAAAAATCAACGATTTTAATTATGTCCAAGTACGCCTTTCTTCATTTGGGGGTGGGTTTGAATTTTTTTAAGGGTTGCACGGGGATCCGAAAATTCTGAAAAAAATCTAAGGTCCTTTGAGGGTGAAATGGAAGCCAAAAAAAAATCACGAACTAAATCGTCAAGGGTCAGGGTTTTGACCGTCTGAGTTGACGTGTAATCCCTCATATATATATTTCTTATTTCGGGCATAAGCAAGATAAACATAACTATTTTCATAAATTCAGAAACTCGCGCGCCAACAACATAACCGGCAAGTCAAGAGAGGTTAGGGAGTTTAGGTCGGGGTATATACTGCAGAAAAATGCAGCGTTGCCAGATTAACGTCATACTAAGGAATCGCATATATAACTGTTCATAGCTGATCGCAACCGAATCAAATCAGTCATTGTAAATGATTTCCAGTAATGAATTACGAAATATAATCAAGGCTGAGTTCGTATACATCAAGTGTTCATCGCTCAAAGATTTTTGCGATATAGCAAACTTTTTTCACATCCCGTTTTGTTGCAACGATCATTAAACCATCATTTGACTGGCACGTAGCAAGACTCCTGAGATCACACAACAAAAACAGTGTTATTTCGCGAGAATAAATTAACGTCCGATTCGGCGTACAAATTAGCAGCAGCACTGGAAAAAGCCGAAAAATACGCGTCATCAACGGACCAAACGGCCGGCGAGTCGTCGAAGACAACGATAAACAGGATAAATTCATCGTCAAAGGCAGACGGCAAGAGACAATTTCAAGCGAAAGGCCGAGGGGCATTCCAAACAAGAAGGAGAGGTGCAGGTCGAGGTAGGAGAGGCAGTGGCCAGCGTTACAACAACAGGGCTCCGATAAATAGAGGTAACCGTCCCACGAGTAATGACGCGGGCACAAATCCTAAAGCCACACGTCCATCTACGTGTTTCTGCTGCGGAAGAGACAACCACTGGGCTCGCGATTGTTTTCACCGATTCAGTACGTGCAATACGTGTAAAAGGAAAGGGCACCTGGCAACGGTGTGTACGCAAGAGGTAGTACAGCACTCCGAACGAGAGGCTGAGAGTCAGCAGCGAGATGAGTACGATTTTTTCATGACAAACGATGGCAGAGCGAGAAAGCCATCAAGTATGACCGTCAGTAATGCGAATTTGAATAACAATAATGTAAATGTCGAGCCAATGTGTATAAATGTATTAATCAATAGGAGGCAAGTAGAAATGGAAATCGATACAGGCTCGTATGCAACGATAATCTCTAAGAGAGAAAAAGATAGATATTTTCCAAATATTGGAGTAAAGTTGACCAATAGTCCATTAAACGCCTACGGCAAAGTACCCTTAGAGCACGTAGGAACGCTGGAAAATTTGGAGGTTTCGATAGGTAACCAGAAAGCCAAACTTGGGATGAGAGTGATGAAAGGAGATGGTCCGGTGTTAATCGGCAGACCATGGCTTAAAGTGTTTGGATTATGGCCTCTTGAAATAAATAATAGGGCAAAAGTGTGCAACAAAATTGTTGGAGTAAATGAAACGAGGGATTTTGTAACGTGGTTTCCTAAATTGTTCAGTAAAGGCCCAGGCTTATATAATAAAGGAATGTTAAAATTAACGTCAAAAGAAAACGCTGTGACGGTCGCCTTAAAGGCTAGACATTTGCCATTTGCGCTCACGAGCAAAGGTGAAAACGAGATTAATAGACTAGAGGCGTTAGGTCATCTGAAAAAGATTGACATAAGCGAGTGGGCTACACCAATTGTACCCGTAATAAAGACAGATGGTTCAGTCAGGATTTGCGGTAATTTCAAATTGACGTTGAATCCAAGCTTAATTAAAGATAGGCACCCGATACCGTTAATTGATGAGATTTTTATGGCGTTAAGAAACGGTAAAACGTTTTCGCAGATCGACCTCCAACACGCTTACATGCAGATACCGGTGGAAGAAAGCAGTCGGAATTATTTGACTATAATAACCCACAAAGGTCTTTATAGGTACACAAAGATGACGGAAGGTATTGCCTCAGGGCCGGGTGATTTTCAGAGAAAGATAGAGCAATGCTTAGCGGGAATTGATGGAGTAATTCCGTATATCGATAATATATTTTGTACAGGCAAGGAAGATAAAGAGCATTTAGAGGCACTGAGAGCCGTATTCAAGAGACTTGAAGACTGTGGTTTCAAAGTAAATATTGAAAAATGTGATTTTTTCAAGGAGAAACTCGACATTTTGGGCTTTGTTATTGACAAGAACGGACTCCACAAATCAAAAACTAAAGTTAAAGCAATGATAGAAACACCGACGCCTGCAAATAAAAAACAATTAGATTCGTTTCTTGGCTTGATCACATATTACGCGCGATTTTTGCCAGTCAGAGCGGGAAAATTAAAATGTCTTTACGATTGTACAAAAGCAGATAATTTTAATTAGACGAAAGAATGTGATGAGGCATTTGCATGGGTAAAAGCGGAGCTAGTATCGCCACGAGTGTTAGCACATTACGATCCGAACACTGATTTGATTTTGGCTTGCGATGCATCCACATACGGATCAGAGTAGATAGGCTATGAGAGTTCTGGACCACCGCGTGTTAGTGCACACACACATGCACACACACATGTGCGTGAGCTCACACGTACACGGCATGGATGCGGGGGTAATACGGGTCGGGTATTTGATGACGTCATCGTGTGACTCATGCATGACTCAGGATGTTCTGGAACATTCGATGACGTCATTGGCGTATGACTCAGGCTGTTCTGGCGGAAGCGGGGGTAATACGGGTCGGGTATTCGATGACGTCATCGTGTGACTCATGCATGACTCAGGATGTTCTGGAACATTCGATGACGTAATCGGCGTATGACTCAGGCTGTTCTGGCGGAAGCGGGGGTAATACGGGTCGGGTATTCGATGACGTCATCGTGTGGCTCATGCATGACTCAGGATGTTCTGGAACATTCGATGACGTCATTGGCGTATGACTCAGGCTGTTCTGGCGGAAGCGGGGGTAATACGGGTCGGGTATTCGATGACGTCATCGTGTGACTCATGCATGACTCAGAATGTTCTGGAACATTCGATGACGTAATCGGCGTATGACTCAGGCTGTTCTGGCGGAAGCGGGGGTAATACGGTCGGGTATTTGATGACGTCATCGTGTGGCTCATGCATGACTCAGGATGTTCTGGAACATGACTCAGGATGTTCTGGATTATTCGATGACGTCATCGGCGTATGACTCAGGCTGTTCTGGCGGAAGCGGGGGTAATACGGGTCGGGCATTCGATGACGTCATGGTGTGACTCATGCATGACTCAGGATGTTCTGGAACATTCGATGACGTCATCGGCGTATGACTCAGGCTGTTCTGGCGGAAGCGGGGGTAATACGGGTCGGGCATTCGATGACGTCATCGTGTGACTCATGCGGTGACATTGTCACAAGGTCACATAATAACAATTAGTGTGACGCACGATGACGTCATGACAATGATCGTCGTATGACTCATTACACAGTTATGAGGGCCCAATTCTGGAACGTTCCGGAACGGTGACGCCACATTGTAAAATGTTCGGGGGAATAGTTGGAGGTGGCAATATGAGTCATCGACTGTTAAGAAATGGTGGGGGCAAATCATATAAAAGGCCGTTTTTCCTGTATCAGTTTCATTCTACCATCAAGATGGAGGATTTAAGGCCCGACGAAATCACACGTTTGCGTTCTTTGCCACCATACTTCTGCGATTACGATGATGCAGTGGCGAAATATTTTGGAGACTATCCACCGGACAGAGTCTACAATTTTCTCGCCGATGTCTTGGATTTTCAAAAGAATTTGAAAAGTGTGAAAAGCGGACGAGAGGAAAAGTGCACCACCGACGATGGAGATCTGTGTAGCTATCTGTGCGATTCAATTAAAGCGATAGACGAGCATGTTCACAACTTGTATGATTCTGTTGTTGAATTAAGCATGAATCTATTTCAATTAAAATGTGAAATAGAGGCAAACGAATATGTATTTTTTGAGAATGAACCTGTTAATGCGGTTATCGACAAAACACAAATCTTACAAGATCATGTGAAAAAACTGAACGAATTTGTAACAGTTTGTAAGGATTTTGGAGAGACATAAAAAAAATACATTTAAACTATTTGTTTATATATTTATTTATTAAAACATACATTTCAAGTATTTGTTTATTTATATTTAAAAAACCTATAATTTAGTCTTAAATTATACTAATTTCTTGACATTGCCACTGATTGGATTGTACTCGACAATTCGGTCATGCAAAATTAAGCAGTATGCTGATGTTTGAGGTGGAAACGGATTAGCCGATTCGAATTCCAAACGTATATCCACCGGTCCTGATTTCAGAAACTCGTTTTGTTTTGAACAATCGATAACAATGAGAGGCGCGTATTTTATAAAATCGGCTTTGCTCAACAAAGGTTCTGGCTCTTTGCCGTAATAAGACGCTTGGAAATTCGCGTACATATCGTACAGCAGAGCGTATTGATTGTGATTAATATCGAGATTTAAGTTACCATAAGGATAACATTGAGAGTTTAAGAATAGTTTAACATCGCGAATATCGCAATGATCGAAATGACTCGCATTCTTATTCGCATTATTCTTTCGCGCGGTCTGAAATCCTAGAATAACATATCGAGGTTTTTCGAGTTGCGTCGATGTTTTCACGACCCACACGTGTTTCGACGTGGCCGGAAGTAACGGATACTCGTACAGTTCCCACGTACGAAAACTCATGGCGATGGATGGATCTTTCGCGATGTAGTTCAGCAACTGGACTTTTCGTTGATCCGATACTCTGATATAAGGTATCATCCACTCAATTTTGAGCAACGAAATCTTGAATTGTTCAGCAGCAGCATCATCGGGTCTTTGTACAACAGCATTCATATCGCTGTTTGATCTTGTGAGAATCAGTTCGTGCTTAGCATTGATGACAATTCGATGATAATCCTCAGCAAATCCGAGAATTAGATTGAGCGGGATCGAAAGGTCAAAGTATCCACTGTTATCCGTCAATGATATATCATCGTTGTGCCAGCCGGCATTTTCCATCAGAGTCTTTTGTCCGGAATTTTGTGATACGTAATTTTTCATGAGTGTTGTGAGACCAACATTTTTGCTACGATCGATCTCGATAGCGTTCAACTCATAACGTATTTCTTCAAACAAATGGCAGATGGCATTATTAATTAGTTGTGTACGTTGGGCCGCAGTTTCATCCATTTTCATCAATTTTCCGTATACGTGCAATGAGCTTTTACTCGGCAGCAAGCACAAATCTTGATGTTGAACGGAAATGCGGATTTCATCGTTGTTATTGAAGGTCGCTGGCGCGAACGGTTGATGCGCGTGAATCTCGTAGTGGGCGATAGATTCATCGAAAATGACGGGCTTTTGTATCGTCAGGACTTCCTCCATGGTGGTGCGATGCAGGCAATTACAAAACAACAGATGCGCGTTTTCCACTCTTTCTTCTTCTTCTTTTTTTCAGTTTTAGCCCCAAATTCTTCAAAAACTGAATGTTTCGACGTGTTAGCTCCTTGAGAGGTGCTCGATGACTGATCAGTTTCGTACATGTCGGTTCGATCTTATAGCTGCGTCCAACTTTGGTATTGAACACAATACCCATTATGTCGATCGAACGTGTAATCTTATCGTTATAATTTCACCGCGAAAGTTCACCGGGTTTCCGTCTTGATCGACAAGTTTGAGCTGAAGATGATCTATTGACTGTACGGCGATCGGTAGATAAATGACGTGAGATGGTACTTCTACGATCTTATATCCTGGTGGGACAACTGGGAAAAATTCGTGAATGGTGTGCACCCGTTGTTCATTGATGTAAGCACCTGTAGTAATGTTGCACTCGACTCGCAGAGAATTGATTTTGAGAATGGCTACTGGCAACTCAGATTCGTGGATAGTGTTGGCTGCCAGTATGCGTGGTGTAAATCCCAATAAACGACCAATGGAATCGTTGCGCATAAAATTGATCGGCTGATTGCACTTGATCTCGCTGCATAGAGTATTGTTGTTTGGTCTCAAGTTGACGAAGATGTTCTTGTCGGAGAGTGCACTCTGCAAATATCGCTCGATATCCCCGATTTCATAGCTTCCAGTAGGTATGGGTACAGCTTCCTGTCCCACGTAAAACTTGTTGTTGTCCACATCGATGTTCGGTATCGAGTTGGAAGTGAGCAATTCAACCAGTCCGAGAGTGTAATTTTTGAACGGTGATAATTCGATAGGTGGGAAATAGTGAGCCTCAAGTACGGAGCCCCTTCCCGAAAGGGTCAGTGTGAAGGAATTATCCATGACAGTCGATGATCAACTGGTTTCCCAATCGACTCGAAACACCTTTTTATAGCTCTCCGCTCAGGAATTTGAGACACAAGTGCCCACATATCACTGTGTCGTAGTCTTGATATTTTTCGTAATTGTATTTTACAATGCTACCAACACCAAAATATTTTATCAGATCTTGTGGTGGTTGAAGATTGCCAAAACTGTCAAAGTACAAGACTTCATAATTGGCTTTCCGGTATGCAACCCAATGTGTGCCAGGTCCATCCTTATCGTCCAAATTCACAATAGCGGATTCGTATTTTCGAGGACCGTTCTTGGGCATTTCGTTTCTCATGAAAACTCCCCGAAAATGAAGAATTTTCATGGTCCGTGCATACTTTGTAAGATCGAAGTCGGTGAGTGCTCGGTGTGGTAGCTTTATGCGTTTTTTGCCGGTCGTAGATGCAAACCCATGCCTTTCTTGTAGGGTTTCAGATAAAGTCCTTTACCCATTGCGATAGCTTCGATCGTCTCATTGTGACGTTTACTTTCTTCCAATTGACGTTTGGCAGCATTAGCATCGTTCACGGCTTTCGCTACGCCTGCTGCGCCGCCGGTGAGAGCTCCAATGGCACTCAATCCAGCGAAAATGGGCACGAGAGATGGTAGGAAACCACCAATTTTCGCTGGTACCGGCAGGACACGCGGTGACTTAACTTTGCTTCGCCCACCCGCCTTTTTAACCGCAACACGTGCACCTTTGAGGGCCGATTTGATGGGATTCACACCAGTCATTGATGCTTTAGCTGCATTGATGACCTGTTTCAGCGTCATCTTCGTCTTACTAGGCTTTTTCTTCCTGGGCTTTCTCTTGACACCGAGTTTTCGCTCAACACCCATACCGAGCTTCGTTTTGGCTTTCATCGTGTTCGCTATACCCCAAGCTACCGCTTTTTCACCAATACCGCTGTCTTTCGTGACCACTCTTTGCCAGGCTTTCTCTGCAAGTACACGGTCCGCTTCGTGTCGTGCTGCGAGATTTTCACGATTCTTCGAATATGCTATATCGTGTTGTTTGCAAGCAGCGTCCAAAGGATTGATACCAGGATCACCGCGTGCAAGTCTCTTCGCTAATTTCGTACCAAGACCACAGTACTGATAGTCCGGTATATGTAGCTCAAACGGGAGTTTATTGATTAGATCGTTGACAAATCCTTTTCCGCGTTTTCGCTCATGAACGATCATGACCACGAAAAGTTTTTGACTGAGGAGATCTCCTTGACGTTTACTTTATTTATACTTTTTTTCACCGACAGCGCCGTATTTCTCCGGATGAACTTTCCCGGAATATGGCTCACTTTCTCCAATTTTCCATTCGGTAGTTTTGGACGAGCGAAAATATTGTTCTTGAGCGAATTTTTTCAAATTCTGAGTTATGGGATTTTTCGGATCGTCTCGATTATTCATTCTTCTCGATGTATATCGCAAGAGAGCTTGTTTAAGACTGAGAGATGTATATATAAGCACACTACATTTATGTGATTGCGTCAGTCGTGATCAAGATGAGATTCAAAACACAACCCGATAAATTGTCCGTCATAAATTTCGACCAGCTTGCGCAGAGAAAGGAGCGCGGAAAACGTCACGGACCTCTACTTCCAAATAGTGTGCGTGCCGTGATCTGTGGCCCTTCCAATTGCGGCAAAATCAATGCTCTTCTTACTCTCATTACCCATCCCAATGGTTTGAGATTCGAAAATGTTTATCTGTACTCGAAATCGCTGAATCAGCCAAAGTATCAGCTCCTCAAACGTTTGCTCGAGCCTATAAAAGGCATAGGGTATTTTCCGTTCGAAGATCACGAGCAAGTGATGAAACCTGAAGATGCTCGTCCAAATTCCGTGATGATTTTCGATGATGTGGCCTGTGAGAAGCAGGACAACATGAGAGCCTTTTTTTGCATGGGCCGACATCGAGATGTGGACTCGTTTTATCTTTGTCAAACGTATGCTCGTATCCCCAAGCATCTGGTTCGCGATAATACCAATTTCATCGTACTTTTTCGTCAAGATGAAATGAATTTGCGACACATTTACGATGATCACGTGAATACCGACATGTCATACACGCAATTCAAAGATTTGTGTTCAGTATGCTGGAATGAGGGTAAATATTCTTTCGTGGTAATTGACAAAGACAGAGACGTGAATGGCGGTCGATATCGGAAGGGTTTCGACTGCTTTATAAATACTCAAGCACCGATGAAATGAGAACAGTCAGTGTTGTGTTAGCATGCAGAGCGCAGAATTCAACAAAGAAAAGGATGTTTTACGGAAAATCGCTCACGCGAGTGATGCGATTCGACGAAAACATAAACTTATAAAATTAGGCAGAGAGACCGCGGAGAGGGTCATGGATGAAGTTTTCAGGCCCGTGGTGACACCTCTCAAAAAAATTGCCGATCAAACGGTACAACTGGGCCGTATAAAAAGTAAGAAGAGAGAGACGAAGAAGGAAGAGAAGAAGAAATTGAAGGAGGAGGAGGACACCGATCTCGACAATACTTTCAATACTGCGTACGATGATGGCGATGATCAACAGACATTATCATCTGAGAATGATGTTGAGCAAGAGATATCCATCAAACCTGATCAACAAACGACTTCATCCGAGAAGGATGTTGAGCGAGGGACATCCGTCGAACCACTTGTTCAGCAGTATCTACGAATGTTTGGAACGACTAAAGAAAAAGAACTGGATACTTCGTACGGTGTTCGAAAACTCGCGGAAGATGTTTTGATGATCGGTGATTCGCCAGTCACTTTGGACAAAATCATCTCCGTGAAAAACCAGACGTACGAAGCCACGCCTGGTCTGCTCGAATTGATATTTAAAAAATTACCGAACCAAGAGATCATAACTGCAGAAGACGAGGATAACTATGGGACAATTATTACTGATACGAATGCGCATCGAAAGTTCTATAAATGCGATAGCCTATTCGCACGAATAACAGCAAAAAATACAAATACATCGCAAATATTCTTCTATCGCGGAAAACTGGCAAAGCTTTGCCACGCAGTAGGAATATTCTTTCATCGCGAAAAACTGGTAAAACTTTACCACGTTACATGATTACTCCCAAAAAACATGTGGATTATATTCATTGGGACGATCCTAACGAGCTGGTCGATAGATTGCGCCTTCTTCTCGCCTCGCAAGCTGCCGGTAACGCGAGCCACAACAATGAAATAATGTCCATTATCGAGGAATTGCGTGAAGCTCAAATTATTTATTAGACAGCACACGCGCTACTTGAGATCATTTCAATCATGAGCGTCGACGTGTTTGGACGACAATTATTGTCAAGTGCAAGTGGTTCACGGGGAAGCAGAGGTCCTCCCGGCGATGGATTTAAATATACGATCGATGGCCAATACGATATAGACAATAAGAGATTGTGCAATCTTGCTGATCCTGTACGAGAAAATGATGCAGTAACTGTACGAACGATGCATAGTTTCGTCAAACAAGAAGTACGCCTCGTGAATACAGTCACATCGCCTATGCGAAATCAGCTGGATGACCATGAAATAATGATCCGAGCTCTCGAGGCTGAGTCGAATAAACATTTGGACGACCAACGTCTTGAGACACTTGAAGAACTGGCGCTTCGAAATTCCGAGCTCATTACGAGTTTGGAAGTGCGACTGAGAGCATTGGAAAAAATTGATAGTGGAAATGACAACAAAATGATGGCGATATATAAGGCAAGACG
This sequence comes from Sussaba pulchella, assembly GCA_963971145.1. Taxonomy (NCBI): domain Eukaryota; kingdom Metazoa; phylum Arthropoda; class Insecta; order Hymenoptera; family Ichneumonidae; genus Sussaba; species Sussaba pulchella. The sequence goes on from CAXAQZ010000158.1 coordinate 41,170, forward strand.
CGACGAAGAGCTGGAAAACGAAACGAGAAGGGGCTCGTGAACACGCAGAGTGATCTTGAAAAAAAAACATGAATGAGAAAAAGACTGCGGTGGTGGAGGAGCTTCATCGACCTGCCAGAAGACACTATCCTCGTCGTCGTGTGAATATTCGCGGATTGGACGAAACCTGGCAGGCGGATCTTGTGGATATGTCGGCTTACGCATCGTTCAACAATGGATACAAATTTTTGCTGACGATCATCGATATATTTTCCAAATTTGCCTGGGCCGTTCCAGTCAAAAGTGAAAATGGCAGAGACGTGTCGAACGCCATGAAATCCGTACTGGCGAAGAATCGTGTACCGCAAAAATTGCACGTCGATCGTGGCAAAGAATTTTACAACAGCGAGTTCAGAGATCTTTTGAAACTTTACAATATCGAATTATATTCCACATTCAGTAACATGAAAGCGTCGATATGTGAACGTTTCAATCGCACGTTGAAGACAAAAATGTGGAAGGAATTCAGCCTACGAGGCTCTTACAAATGGCTCGATATTTTGCGAAAATTGATGTCGAGCTACAACAACAGCAAACATCGCACGATAAAAATGAAACCGAAGGATGTCACCGCTGAGAACGAGAAAAAGATTCTTCGCGATATTTATGGAAATTACCGTGTCAATCATACGCGTAAGATAAAGTTCAAAATTGGCGATAAAGTCCGAATCAGCAAGTACAAACACGTTTTCGAGAAAGGTTATACGCCGAATTGGACGACTGAAATTTTCACCATAAGCGAGATACGAAATACCGATCCCATCACGTACAAGCTCGAGGATTATCAAGACCAACCGATCGAAGGCGGGTTTTATGAGGAAGAACTCACTCCAGTCAGAAATCCTGACATTTATCTTGTGGAAAAAATAGTTCTAAAACGTGGAAATCAGCTGCTAGTAAAATGGCTGGGTTTCGACAATTCACACAATAGTTGGATAAATAAGGCGGATTTGTAAAAGGTTTTTTAAATAAAATCAATGAAAAAAGATATCTGAGTGTTTTTATTTTTTATAACCATATGGTACAGTATCCGTACTATTGGGTAAAATAATTCTCTTATCATCTAACCAACTTAATGCTAATTTTTTCTGTTTCATGGTGTGGACTTCGTGTTTTTTACTATGAATTAAATATTGATCTTTTACGAGGTTTTGTCGTTTAAATAAGCATTTTTTATAGTCTTCAAACGTGATTGTTCTTAATGTGGATCCTTTAATACCTTTAGCTTTCTTTTTGTCCTTTGTCTCACCAAAAACTTTAAACGCATACAGCTTTGCTCGCAACCCGATAAATTGTTCCATTATTTGGCCATTCATTTCATCTTTCATTAAACCAAGAACTTTCTTATTTGCTAATGGAATTCCGTATACATTATTTGCTGGATAATCAGAAGTATCGAATCTGCACAAATCGTGCTTCAAGTAAGCATATATGTCGAAAATAGTAAAATGATATAAAAGGCTGTCGGTGTCAGTATACATCAACTTTGCTCGATTTCCAAATGTTTGTTTTATATAATTATAATGGAAGTCGTAAATGTATGTTTTTGATAGATCGAGAATTGAAAACCCACCATATATGGGCTTATTAAAGTAAACCTTCATACGACTCATTTCAATTATTACCATGTCATTATCAAATACGGTACAGCTATGGAAATTGGGTTTTGCAATGAGAGCCTTCGCACCGTATCGGCCTTCCCACTTTATCACGAGTTTCACATCCTTCTGCTTTCTCACATTCTCCATGGTTTTCCCAAATACTGCATTATTCATCAACTTGAAAAAGTTTTTTTCAAATTCGTTGTTGGATTTTTTTCTCAATTCAGTATTCAAATCAATGTATGTTTTAAGCCATGTCGCTTGTTTAAACTTCAAGACTTTATGAATTTTCTTCAATTTCATTCCCAGATTCATATATTGTTTCAAATTTCTATAATGAATGATGTATCGATTTTTCGGAAGAAAAGTTGTCATTAATTTTGATGTTTTACTACCCGGTGGCACATAATGCTCTGGACAAAGTGGAAGGTCTTTATGTAATTCAAAAAGCTCGTCGGGATATTCTAAATCGACTTCAAAAATGTATCCTGTCGGAGAATCATCAGGAATATTAAAAACATTTACCGGTTCATGCTCCCACTCAAAAGAACCTACTGGTAGAGGTTGACTCATTGCTGCTCCATACAAATTGTTCACATCAAAGTACATTAGGTACGATTCCTCTTTGCTTGGGTCGAATTTTTCACCCATGTATCTGTTATTTGCATGAGCATATCTATTGGAACACTGCGATACGCCACCTCGAATACCTTTCTCATCAAAAAGAAGCATTTCGGGATCTGTGAAGAGTTCAAGCTGTACACCAGTACATTTGAGCATTGCGTCAAAAGCAAGTCCTGGGGCGGTGAAGTAATGCAGAGGATCCAGCATGTACGTAGAAGAGCAGTTGCGTCGAAAATTCTCAAATATATCCGCCAACAGTAGGACATCAGTTTTCAAATATAAATCTGAATATTCACCTAATGTGGTTATGTTGAAAGTGTGCCAAACTTTTTTCGCATGCTCGTATTCTTGTTCCGAAATATCTTCATTATTCAATTTTGAGTAAAAATCTTGTTTTATTGGCAACTGCTCTTCATCGAGTTTTTCCCAACTATCAACGTACTCATAGGGAAATACTCCCTTTCTCACAAGCAACTGAAACTCATCTAGATTATTACAGTATTTACGTGTAATTGATTTATCATCATCACTCAAGTACGATGCTAATTTTTCAAGACCACTTGCCATGAACCTGAATGAGTCAATAAAACGTAGATTCACATTTGTATCTTTAACGTATTTTGTGAATGAAATGTACTTCTCTTTATTTATAGGGAGTAGTTTCACCGGCCCATCAAATTGCGTAGCCAATTCTGTGATTAAAAAATGTGAATCGTAGCCCGAAAGATTGTGGAAAACTATAGGAATACTGTGAGATTTTGTATAATTCAAATTACACCCCTGATGCGCGGCACCACGGAATTTACCTGTAAAATGGCAGTGGTCGCGGTGTTTAACATCTACCAGAGCAAATGGTTGTTCACAGATATGACATTTTACTGCGTTATCATATTCTTGTTTTTCACGCGAAGTGAGTTCTTTCATTGGCACGATTTTCTTTAAATAAAAATCAACAATTTGCCCTACTTTGAACAATTGACGAACAAACCATTCAATACAATCAGAACCACGTCTTATTTCAAAAGTGGAGAGAGAATCATCAAAGGAACATTGTAAATAATACGCAGCACTATGCGGAACATGCTTTTGACACTGTGTATCATTTCCAGTCGGTTGGAGAAGGCATTCGAGATCAGCGTACACGACAAACGGCACAGCTTCCTTATATCGATAATTTTTAAAACTCAATATTTTGTTTCTCTCATCCGGTAATATCATTTTCGTTTGATTTATGCTTACACAATCCTGTTTATGATTTTCAAAGGAACTTTGAGAATAAAAATGATTCAAGCAGTTGTCACAAATCCAAGTGCAACCAGAATGATTTGACAGTTGTGCGCTTAGTAAACGCGACAGATTACGGATCCAAGCAAAGTGGTAAATCGGTTGGAAGTTTTCGTAGTTATCTATATTCTTCTCCACCATAAGAAGGTGAATTGCAGATTTATCTGTTTTGTTTTTACTCAAATAGAGCGGTACAATTTCACTTTTGTTTCTATTCGATTCCACAGCGTAAACATTAATCTTCAAATCATTCATTTTTTCGAACTTAAAAATATCTTTCAAGCTTATGGGAAACTGTATACCCTCATACTTCAGCACTGTTTTACAGTGAGGATACGAGCTTGGCCTATCCACATGATTGTTGGTTGGATAGAGTGCTGCTGTGATAGCCCACAAAAAGCAAAATTCATCGTTGTTTGTTATATTCACTACAGCCTTTTTTTTCTGTATGTCTTGTGGTAACTCCACATAAGTGGAAAACCCACCGCGTAGCGGCTCAAATCGATTTATATTAACTGCCAAATTGATGATTTCACGCAATGACCACCCTGAATCACGCTCTTGGAAATCTTCCACCTCCACCAACATTCGATCCGTTACGTTTTCATCGAACCACATTTTAATATCTGTAGATGGAAGGATTGCTCTATTTCTTGTATTAAAGTATTTTGTTTCTTTGATCATTTCATCATTTTTCATCATTGAAAATTTGCAAGCCAATACAACGTTCACTTTAATGTTTCCTTCCTTTTTTAATACATTCAATAACCTTTTTACAGTAGTCATTTTTGCATCGTACAAAAATGATCTTAGATCCTTATGAATGAGATTTACAACTGCGCCAGTTCGAATACGATTTAGGAAGGCAGATTCCAAATGTATCCAGCGGACTCGGTCTGATATTTTATTTCGCGCACTTATATTTCCACCGTGTCGTTGATGTTTCTTGAAATTTTCATAAAGTGATTTGAGCAATGATATTGTTGTTTGTATTTTTGTTTTTTCACCATTGGATAAACTTGAAATTTTCAATATTTTATTTAATAATTTAATATTTCGAATTCCGAAATTTCTCCATTTTTTTATTTGTTCACTCGATGCACTTTTCAATAATTTATAAGCATCTTCCATAATGCTTATAAGCTTCAAACACTGTTCTGATTCCATTTCGTTAACACAGGTAGAAGATGCACTACTTGAATTCACTTACTTATACGCTGTTGAACGCGATGTGACTCGTATGATAGCTCTGTTCACAGTTTCCGCTCGAGCCGAACTACGCGTCTTTTATATCGTATCATTTTGTTTATATTTTGGACAGAGAAAGAAAGAGTAACCCGACGAAGAAAGAGTCACACAATAGAAGCGCCGAGAACATTCAAAAAAATATTCAAAAATCTTATTATATCATGAAAAATCTTAAAATTCTAACGATAAGGGTAGTTAATAGATGTATGAAAACTTTACCTAAATCGAGGAAAGCAGTTACTTTTCGAGATATTATTTATTAATGATGACTTTAGAAACTTCTGCCAAAAGACGTTTCGAGAAAGAGTGACCTAAGAAAGAGCCACACAATAGAATTGTCATCGAGGAACATTCGAGAAAAAACTCATTTAAATCATGAAATCTCTTCAACTGCCAACGATAAGAGTAGTAATTGATTTATTGAAAACTTATTTAAAATGACTGAAAGCAGTTACTTTTCAATAAATTATTTGTTAGTGGTATTTTTAGAAATTTCTATGTTCAAAAGGCGTTTCGAGAATATTCAAATGAGCAATCTCGAACGTTCTTATACATATAACTTGCTCATCGAGAATATTCTAACTTATGAGACATTTATCAATCCCAATAGATCGAAAATATTACATATAAAACAAAGAAATCTGAAAAAATCCATCTTCAATACTGATTCTCTAAATAATTCCTGGATGAAAAATTCGTTACACATTCAACTTTTATTATAATTTACTGAATGTTATTAACAATTTTTACGATATTGCATTGTTATTTAACGATTTGCTTGTACAAGGTAACCGGCAAAAATCTACGCAGGAGTATCAGGTTACAGAGATAAGGCGCTCGCTCGCTCGGTTCGATATCTGAAAAATTTCTTCTTCGATACTGATTCTCCAAAGAATGCGTGGATGAAAAATTCGTTGCATATTCAACTTTTATCGTATTTTACTGAAAGTTATTAACAATTCTTATAATATTGTACTTTTATTTAACGATCTGCTTGTACGAGGTGGCCCGCGAAATCTACGCAGGAGTATCAGGTTACGGAGATAAGGCGCTCGCTCGCTTAGTTCGATGTAAATATTTCGAATATTCGTGTGCTCTTCTTTTGAGGTAGAAAAATAATTTCTCACGGTGATGCGTGCCTATGTGGTGATGCGTGCCTGATGCTAGTATCGAGTTACATATTCGCGATATAAATCTCTACGCCTAAATTCAACGATTGACCGCTTACTCAGTATGAAATCACACTAGTAAGACGAAGATGGAAATATGCTGATGACTATGCTCATTCATTCAGCGCGAGCAATAACTGTACCACTTGAGTACTTTAACTTCCTTTATTGATTATACATTTTTGAAATATTCTTACACGCAGGACAGTTTTTAATTAAAGGTGCAGGGCCATCGAAAGCGTCATTATTTTCAATATTAAGGTGGTGTTTTCGACATCGACGATACTTCACAATAGCTTCATCCGTTTGCATATCTCTAGGAAGTTTATCCCACACATCATCGATATCATTCCATGCAAAAGTAAGGATAAACTCTTTTGGGAGACAAGCGATATCTTCAGCACGTATGTCTCTCAGATTTTTCAATTCACAAAACAATTTTACGGATCTTGCAAATGTTGGCATACAATTTTGCAAGTACCACTTCCTCAAACGCTGAACGTTTTCGAATGCACAACGGTATCGGCGTACTCCACTATGATATCGGTTGTGCCAGCATGTTGGAACCCTCAAGTCTCGCAATGCAGGACAGCCCAAATTTTCCATGTTGATGATTGGTTTGGAAAATCCTATGATGTCGGCGATCCATTGTTTCTTTTCCACTCCTTTCACATAAATACAACTCACATCCTTCAAAATGATGTCGAATACGTCTTTAAGCTCATCATATGGTATATCACCGGCATTCCACGGAATACCATGATGATTGCGTTGACACCATAAATTCTGACTTTTATATTTTGTTGGTAGACTGTCCCATTCACAGGGTGGTTTGATGAGTAAGCAGCCTACCTCCTCACAATCCTCTTGTTGGATTTTGATTGCTGACAACTCCTTTACTATGAACTTATTGACAGGAATTTTAAAACCTTGCACGTCTAAAATTATTTCCATAATGCTTGCGATCTTAAAGCGTTGAAGATAAACTAATTGACTTAGAGTAAAAAATTTCCTTTTATAGGATTTATCCCCTCCATGCTATCGTTAAAAATGTTTTGAATTATAACTTCACCAATTTTTCTAGCAGTCCTCCGACTATTCCCTCGAACATTTTACAATGTGACGTCACCGTTCCGGAACGTTCCAGAATTGGGCGTCATAACTGTGTAATGAGTCATACGACGATCATTGTCATGACGTCATCGTGCGTCACACTAATTGTTATTATGTGACCTTGTGACAATGTCACCGCATGAGTCACACGATGACGTCATCGAATGCCCGACCCGTATTACCCCCGCTTCCGCCAGAACAGCCTGAGTCATACGCCGATGACGTCATCGAATGTTCCAGAACATCCTGAGTCATGCATGAGTCACACCATGACGTCATCGAATGCCCGACCCGTATTACCCCCGCTTCCGCCAGAACAGCCTGAGTCATACGCCGATTACGTCATCGAATGTTCCAGAACATCCTAAGTCATGCATGAGCCACACGATGACGTCATCAAATACCCGACCCGTAGTACCCCCGCTTCCGCCAGAACAGCCTGAGTCATACGCCGATTACGTCATCGAATGTTCCAGAACATTCTGAGTCATGCATGAGTCACACGATGACGTCATCGAATACCCGACCCGTATTACCCCCGCTTCCGCCAGAACAGCCTGAGTCATACGCCAATGACATCATCGAATGTTCCAGAACATCCTGAGTCATGCATGAGCCACACGATGACGTCATCGAATACCCGACCCGTATTACCCCCGCTTCCGCCAGAACAGCCTGAGTCATACGCCGATTACGTCATCGAATGTTCCAGAACATTCTGAGTCATGCATGAGTCACACGATGACGTCATCGAATACCCGACCCGTATTACCCCCGCTTCCGCCAGAACAGCCTGAGTCATACGCCAATGACGTCATCGAATGTTCCAGAACATCCTGAGTCATGCATGAGCCACACGATGACGTCATCAAATACCCGACCCGTATTACCCCCGCATCCATGCCGTGTACGTGTGAGCTCACGCACATGTGTGTGTGTGCATGTGTGTGTGCACTAACACGCGGTGGTCCAGAACTCTCATAGCCTATCTACTGATCAGGAGCAATTCTATCACATCGATACGAAGACGGAACAGAAAAACCAATAGCTTTTGCGTCAAAGATAATCCCGGAAAAAGAAGTAAATCGCGCAATAATTGACAAGGAAGCAAGTGCGATCGTTTTTGGCTTCAAAAGGTTTTATCATTATGTTTTCGGCAAAAAGATTACATTACGAACCGACCACAAGCCCTTAGTTTTTATTTTTGGTCCCAAACAGGAGATCCCGTTAACTATTGCAAGTCGACTCCAAAGATGGGCGTACTTCTTATCGAGATTTAATTACACAATCGAGCATATTAAATCGCATCAGAATGGTAACTGCGATGCACTTTCACGACTTCCGATCAACGATGCAACTCCGGTATTCAATAACGAGTTTTCAGCAATAAACTATGTCTCGGAATCATTGCAAACGTCAAGCGCGGTAGGAATTGCCAAAGAAACGAAAAAGATAGACTATTGAGTAAAATTGTCCGTTATGTGAACGGTAGATGGCCGAGCTCGGGCGAATTAAGCGAGATGGAAAAGAAATTTCATGTGAAACGCGATGAGTTGGTTGTCGGAAAAGAATGTTTGTTGTGGGGATATCGCGTAGTAGAGCCGGAAGCACTGAAAAACAACGTATTGAGCGAATTACACGCCTTACATTTTGGGGTGGTAAAGATGAAAATGTTAGCGAGAAGCTATGTGTGGTGGCCGCATATCGATAGCGACATTCAAAACGTACCGGTAGCATGCAAAGTATGTGTGCAAGAACAAAAAAAACCGCCGAGCGTGCCATTAACGCCGTGGCCGTACCCAGATAATTGTTGGAGCAGGATCCATATCGATTTCCTTGGTCCATTTCATGGGCATATGTTTATGATAATTGTTGATGCGTATTCGAAATGGCCAGAGGTCATCGACATGAACAGATGTACTACAGTACCGAGAGTAATTGGAGAAGTTAAGAATGTATTGGTCCGATTTGGTTTACCAAGACACTTAGTCACCGATAACGGTACCCAGTTTACCAGTAAAGAGTTTCAAGAGTTTTGCAAAATAAATTGTATCAGACAGAGTTTCACAGCACCGCACCATCCAGCAACAAATGGTGCAGCTGAGAACTTTGTGGGAACTTTTAAAGATGAAGTCGACAAAATTATTCAAACCGGAAAATCTCTTGATTATGCAGTTAATCTGTTCCTATTTGATTATCGATCAATCGAACACTGTACGACTGGCAGATCACCGGCGTTTATGATGTACAAACGGGAAATTAAAACGAGATTCGATCTATTACGTCCGAATGCCTTACACGACATTGAGAAACATCAATGTGCGCAGATAGTGAGCAAAAAGGCAACCGCGATGTTGATTTCCAAACAGGTGACACGGTAATGGTTGAAGATTTCAGCGTCAGAAGAAACAAACGTGTACCAGGCACGATAGTAGAGAAATTATCGCCAGTCACGTTTCAAGTACGAATCGCACCGGATAAAATATGGAAACGAAATGTTGATCAGATTGTTCGATATACGCCTGAGAGGGACAATGCGATGACTCCAGTGGTAATAGCGAATGAACAAGAAATTGTAATACGTCGTTCAAATCGTTTAAAAAACAAAGCGTGACCTTATTTTAAAAGGGAGGAATTGTAGTGTTCAAGACGCTATATCTATGTACAGAGTACCGAGTGTCGTAGGGCAGCGACGCTCGGATTTGGGCAGTTGGCTTAAGAGCGTGAAGCACGACACATGTATAAGCACGTTATTGTTATCATCATCAAATAAACCATACTTATTATAGTTGTTAGTTTAATCCCGGAGTTACCATTTACTGAGCCACCTTACCATAAACATTACAGGTACCATCCAAAAAATTGTGACCAATTGTCCGACAGCGATGACGATGGATGAAGTGTATTGTTCATCAACGATTATGTTCCTATGCCTGATGGTTAATAATAAATGAATTATTTTTATTAATACCGATCATTGGTGTTTCAATATCCCAAGATAGTCAATAAAAAAAAATGCCTCTAGATAATTTTTTAGCGAAATTCAACTTGCAATATCAATTTGTTATTGAAATTGACCTTTATAATTATTTAAAGCCTAATTGACATTAATTTGTGAGAAACAAAATGGAAAGAAAAGCCGAGGCTCGAACCCGTGTTGGCAGGGTCCGAAATACTTACCGTGCCGATAACCACTCGGCTACGCTGGTTATACGAACGATAGGATTTTCGTAGGGACGACATGAAAAACCCGAGTTCACGTCAATTTTTAAAAATTCATAACTCAAAAACGCTTGAGTGTTGACTCAAAAGCGGATACCACGGTGTTCTGGGAGGGGACCACTACCGGTGAAAAAATCCTCATCGAAAAGTAGGTCCCACCTTCCGAGACCTCCCCGTGTTAAGCGAGTGAACGTTGAATGAATGCGGCTTCGACGAGTGAACGTTGAATGAATGCTGCTTCGAAAAGGACCTGACTCATATAGGAAAAACAATGAAAACAAATATACATATTGTGCATTCTGACAAATCGCTTTGTCTAAAGTTTTGTCAGTTGGAGGATATAGTGAAAAATTGAATCTGGCAACAATTTTTTTCTTCCGAATTGCCAATTCCACCGAGGTAAACAATATCACTGGGCATAACCACATCGTCCAGCTGAACATCCATATTCACGTTTTTCACAATCCTGATAACATTATCATACGTTGAATAAAAAAGAATAAACTCATTAAACAATATCGTCCGTACGTGAAATCAGTTCATGATCATAAATAAAACATTATCACCCGGCATAACCACATCATCCGACCCAACCTTCACATTCACATACATCTCCATTTCACGCCCGAATAAAAGGATCGAGAATTATTAGTTCGACGTGCTTGATTAAATCGTCAGTAGATCAATCCTGCTAACTAACTAATTATTAAACGTTAAATGGAAAATGCACTCATTGAAAAAATATCGTTCGTACGTGAAATCAATTGATAAAAATACAGTTATTGGAAACACCGCTTAGATCCGTTAGATCCGCCCCTGTTTGAAAACACTGCTTACATCCGTTAGATCCGCCCCTGGCGTTAAAGCAGACGACTCCACATCAGAATAAAGTTAGGCTATGAAGAACGATGCGAGTATTGCCTAGCCAATCAGCGGGCTAGCTAGAGCTCTACTGTGGTCAGCATCGATATGGAAATTTAAGATAATCGCGTTTTTTCAACATCTTTTATCTTTACGAGTTCATATCCGATCATAAATATTATGATTCGGAAACCATCTGTGTGACCAACGAAACCGATGTGCAGAAATTTGTCTGTAGAACATTAGCCGTTTGAGCAAACATTCGTGAGCTGGGAATCGGTGTTTCGCGGGAGTTCAGCCGGGAGTTAAAAACACGGGAAACAGTTATTTTCACGGCATCTAGCACACCGTACCAATGCTGCGTTTTTACAGGCACAATGTTTTTCTAAATCATCGATAGGGAAACAAACTTTATTGACGTATTCAAAGAGTTCTCTCGTACTGCAAAGTTTTGAAGCGAACCACAAATACATAAAAAAACGGGGACTAAAAATTCTCACGGTAAGGATCGAACCGGGTACCTTCTGATTACTAGGCTTGCTCGGTACCCACTCGGTTACCTACTCGGCCGGTTGTAAATTGCCTTTTGTTGGTTTTCATAAGCCGCTCGCAAAACTTCAAAGTCGATTTTCTCGAGAATTTCTCAATACGGCATCGAACTGCTTGGGGATATTTATATTTGGGGTCTCAACTTCACGTACCATAAGTATGAAAAATTACAAACATCCGACACCTATGTGGTCCCCTTGTGAGGTAGTTTTCTCCATTATGCTCCGGGACTTTAACTCCAAACGAGTTCGAGTCAAGATATTTTTGTAAACTGGCTCTTCTCGCTTTCTCCTCAAACGCTTGGAGGATACTCCCTTTTTGCAGCGTTCAATATTGACTCAAGAGGTTAGACTGCAGTTTTACCCGGCTGGGGATTACCCAATGCGGACTCGAGTCGAGAGACCCAATTGTATTGAGGGGTGGATTGCGCCTCCGACCGATGGCTTAGACAGAGGAGGTAGATTTTTGGGAGTCTGTGTTCCGCCATTTTCAATACTTTAATGCCCCAGGCGATGGAAAATTTCGATGAAGCCACTGCCACGCTGTCTATTCCCAATTCATGTCGTAAGTCGTAACCTGGTGTGCATCTTGGGAGGGGAGAAGTCTCTTGAAACAATGAAGTTGGGCTTTTTCTACTGAGGTGTATACGATACACTTCGGTACTCCCAGACTCGAGCGGTAAACAACACAGAAGATGCAACCTACCATTAAAAATGTTAACTATCCCTTCCCACGAGTCAGCTTCAGCCTGAAATAAGTCATTTATAAAGCCCTTCGTGTGAATTCTGCGTCGAGGTGAATAAATGTAGCTGAAGGATTCGTTTCAAGCGTCCACGAAGGGCTGTGTGCAAGTCTCGCGCATAACCTCATTCACATTGACAGATGAATAAACTTTCTACTTGCTAGTATTTAATGCCAAGAATCTTCCACGCTTAAGCACTCACAGTGTTTCGCAAACGACGGGCTTTCCACTAATCAAGAGACGCGGTAGCGTCTCGAGACAAGTACATTTACCACCATACCATACCGGTTTCTACCATACCGACCGCCTCTCGAGACGCGACTGCAGTATCTTATTCTCGAAACTTGTTGAACATTAACCCAACTTTGTACTAATTTTCAAAATTCAGAGCTCTAATCCTAAATATTTAATTGTAATTAGAAGCGAAAAAAAATTATATTCCGATTGGGACCAACACCAATGCTGTAGGTGCTATAATGCGGGAGATATCGAATTATGTTCATGATTAAAATCGTGTTTCCGACGTTTTTTACCAAAATCTATTTCAGAGCTGTCGCACACTTTTCAGTAGTCATAGCGTCAGTCAGCTTGTCAGATCAGACGCGATTTTTCTACCGTATTGACCACCGCTAGTGATGACGGTCACTGATGATCAGTCAACCGTCAATACGAAACCAGGTGTGACATGAAGCTAGAGATGGTGAATACGTATCGAAATAACGTCAAGTGAATCTGACCGTTCGTTGTCGTTAACCAGTTAATAACTAAGAAGAAATGGCTATTACAAATGATAGACACATTATAATTAACAATATAAGCAAAAAAAAATAAAATAAATATAAAGTTATTTTAGTCATTGGAAAGTACGTGGTGCAACAAAATCATTGATCGGAAATGAATTCAACGCAGGCAAAAAATTGAATTTCATTCATCGAATGATAGGCAAGCGACACAAATCATTGATTTGAGGTCTTTCATCCTTACTTATAACATAAATTCTATTCTGCAAATAAGATTCAAAACCCAAGATCGATTCAGACGCAAGATCATATATTGTAAACAGTTCAACGCATGGGCATAATTGGATTTTCATTCGTAGAGTGTGGTGTAAGGTACAATAATATTGCACAAAAGGCCTTCGTCACAGGTAAGCGAATGAATTTCTATTCATCAACGGCGTAGAAAAAAAAAACTTCCAAGCCGCTTAAGGTCCTACTCATTCAATTATTCGTGAAGAAGAAAGATCCCGCATGGAAAATAAAGTGTTACGCAGGTATCAAATTGAAATTCCATTCATCGAATCATATGCAAGCGACACAGATCATTGATTGGAGGTGTTTCATCTTTATAACTTGAATTCTATTCTGCGAATAAGATTCAAAACACAAAATTGAATAAGACGCAAGATCATATATTGTAAACAGTTGAACTCATGGGCAGAATTGGAACTTTATCCATGGAATGTGGTGTAAGGTACAATATAATATTGCACAAAAGGCCTTCGTCACAGGTAAGCGACTGAATTTTTATTCATCAACGGCGTAGAAAAAAAAACTTCCAAACCGCTTAACGTCCTACTCATTCCATTACTTATGAAGAAGAAAAATCATGCATGGCAAATTAAGTCTTACGCAGGTATCAAATTGGAATTCCATTCATCGAATCATATGCAAGCGGCACAAATCATTGATTGGAGAAGTTCCATCTTTATAACTTGAATTCTATTCTGTGAATGAGATTCAAAACCCAAGTTTGAATAAGACGCATGATCATATATTCTAAACAGTTCAACGCATGGGCACAATTGGAATTTCATCCATGGAATGTGGTGTAAGGTACAATATAATATTGCACAAAAGGCCTTCGTCACAGGTAAGCGACTGAATTTTCATTCATCAACGGTGTAGAAAAAAAAGAACTTCCAAACCGCTTAACGTCCTACTCATTCGATTGGTAATGAAGAAGAAAAATCATGCATGGCAAATTAAGTCTTACGCAGGTATCAAATTGGAATTCCATTCATCGAATCATATGCATGCGACACAAATCATTGATTGGAGGCGTTTCATCTTTATAACTTGAATTCTAATCTGCGAATGAGATGAACATTATATTTATGAATTCATGAATTTATGAACATTAAATTTCATCGTTTTTCCTATTCACTCCATTACTTATGAAAAAAGAATCTTGAATGCAAAATAAAGTTTTACGCTGGTATAAAATTAAAAATCTATTCATCGAATGATACGCAATCGACACAAGTTATTCATTAAAAGTCTTTTATTTTTATAACAAAATTCATTCGTGATAGAATCCACGGGGATTTGCCATTTTCGCCAACAAGTTTATGAGGTTTCGACGTGCCTGCTCCGCCCGACGTCGAACGTGCCGCCCTGCACGTTGCCAACGTGCTGGCCTGGTTCTCGGTTCGTCTGGAAACGAATGGAAGAGAACGGAATGAAGAATATTCAATATTGATATTAGGGTATGCCCTGAAATCTCTCGCTTTCTCTCGTACTCTGGCTCTCACTCTCCTTTACTTCCTCTCTCTCTCTCTCTCTCTCTCTCTCTCTCTCTCTCTCTCTCTCTCTCTCTCTCTCTCTCTCTCTCTCTCTCTCTCTCTCTCTCTCTCTCTCTCGCTCTCCCTCTCTCTCTCTCTCTTCTAGGAATTTTTTTTTATGAATCTGGAAAAAAACAAGAAGTACCGTTAAGACTTCAGGTCTCTATCTGTTAAAAAAAAATCGATGAATGTCAACGGGTTCTCGAGAAATCGAATTATATGTATGACCGTGCAGAATCCACACGCCGACCGTCCGTAGCTCAACTCGGTAATCTTTGCGAGCGCTTCGCTTACCACGCTAGCGCCGAATATCAGATAGATATTATTATTAAATAGAAATCGATTTTTATAATATACTAGAATTATTATTATTTCCAATTAATACACTTCTTAATTAATACGATTAAAATCTTCGCCCACGGCCGCGTTGTGGGGCTGCCATTTAATAAAGGAGGGCGACTAATTGCGCCTGCGCAATGTGTTGCTGCCGTTCAAAATGGAAACGCCGGCTCCTAAAACTCCACTGACCTCCGGCTGGAAAAATGAAAATCATTCATTGATTTATTCATTTATTTATTTATTTATTCAATTATTCATTCATTTATCCATTTATTTATTTATTTATTTATTCATTTATTCATTTTCATTTATTCATTTATTCATTTATTTATTTATTCATTTATTCATTTATTCATTTATTCATTTATTCATTTATCCATTTATTCATTTATTCATTTATTCATTTATTCATTTATTCATTTATTCATTTATTCATTTATTCATTTATTCATTTATTCATTTATTCATTTATTCATTTATTCATTTATTCATTTATTCATTTATTCATTTATTCATTTATTCATTTATTCATTTATTCATTTATTCATTTATTCATTTATTCATTTATTCATTTATTCATTTATTCATTTATTCATTTATTCATTTATTCATTTATTCATTTATTCATTTATTCATTTATTCATTTATTCATTTATTCATTTATTCATTCATTCATTTATTCGTTTATTCATTTATTCATTTATTCATTTATTCATTTATTCATTTATTCATTTATTCATTTATTCATTTATTCATTTATTCATTTATTCATTTATTCATTTATTCATTTATTCATTCATTCATTTATTCATTTATTCATTGATTCATTTATTCATTTATTCATTTATTCATTTATTCATTTATTCATTTATTCATTTATTCATTTATTCATTTATTCATTTATTCATTTATTCATTTATTCATTTATTCGATTATTCATTTATTCATTTATTCATTTATTCATTTATTCATTTATT
>CAXAQZ010000158.1:62500-75547 GCA_963971145.1 Sussaba pulchella
ATTTATTCATTTATTCATTTATTCATTTATTCATTTATTCATTTATTCATTTATTCATTTATTCATTTATTCATTTATTCATTTATTCATTTATTCATTTATTCATTTATTCATTTATTCATTTATTCATTTATTCATTTATTCATTTATTCATTTATTCATTTATTCATTTATTCATTTATTCATTTATTCATTTATTCATTTATTCATTTATTCATTTATTCATTTATTCATTTATTCATTTATTCATTTATTCATTTATTCATTTATTCATTTATTCATTTATTCATTTATTCATTTATTCATTTATTCATTTATTCATTTATTCATTTATTCATTTATTCATTTATTCATTTATTCATTTATTCATTTATTCATTTATTCATTTATTCATTTATTCATTTATTCATTTATTCATTTATTCATTTATTCATTTATTCATTTATTCATTTATTCATTTATTCATTTATTCATTTATTCATTTATTCATTTATTCATTTATTCATTTATTCATTTATTCATTTATTCATTTATTCATTTATTCATTTATTCATTTATTCATTTATTCATTTATTCATTTATTCATTTATTCATTTATTCATTTATTCATTTATTCATTTATTCATTTATTCATTTATTCATTTATTCATTTATTCATTTATTCATTTATTCATTTATTCATTTATTCATTTATTCATTTATTCATTTATTCATTTATTCATTTATTCATTTATTCATTTATTCATTTATTTATTTATTCATTTATTCATTTATTCATTTATTCATTTATTCATTTATTCATTTATTCATTTATTCATTTATTCATTTATTCATTTATTCATTTATTCATTTATTCATTTATTCATTTATTCATTTATTCATTTATTCATTTATTCATTTATTCATTTATTCATTTATTCATTTATTCATTTATTCATTTATTCATTTATTCATTTATTCATTTATTCATTTATTCATTTATTCA
This sequence comes from Sussaba pulchella, assembly GCA_963971145.1. Classification (NCBI taxonomy): domain Eukaryota; kingdom Metazoa; phylum Arthropoda; class Insecta; order Hymenoptera; family Ichneumonidae; genus Sussaba; species Sussaba pulchella. The sequence goes on from CAXAQZ010000158.1 coordinate 63,486, forward strand.
TTTATTCATTTATTCATTTATTCATTTATTCATTTATTCATTTATTCATTTATTCATTTATTCATTTATTCATTTATTCATTTATTCATTTATTCATTTATTCATTTATTCATTTATTCATTTATTCATTTATTCATTTATTCATTTATTCATTTATTCATTTATTCATTTATTCATTTATTCATTTATTCATTTATTCATTTATTCATTTATTCATTTATTCGTTTATTCATTTATTCATTTATTCATTTATTCATTCATTCATTCATTCATTCATTCATTTATTCATTTATTCATTTATTCATTTATTCATTTATTCATTTATTCATTTATTCATTCATTCATTTTTTCCCTTATTCATTTATTCATTTATTCATTTATTCATTTATTCATTTATTCATTTATTCATTTATTCATTTATTCATTTATTCATTTATTCATTTATTCATTTATTCATTTATTCATTTATTCATTTATTCATTTATTCATTTATTCATTTATTCATTTATTCATTTATTCATTTATTCATTTATTCATTTATTCATTTATTCATTTATTCATTTATTCATTTATTCATTTATTCATTTATTCATTTATTCATTTATTCATTTATTCATTTATTCATTTATTCATTTATTCATTTATTCATTTATTCATTTATTCATTTATTCATTTATTCATTTATTCATTTATTCATTTATTCATTTATTCATTTATTCATTTATTCATTTATTCATTTATTCATTTATTCATTTATTCATTTATTCATTTATTCATTTATTCATTTATTCATTTATTCATTTATTCATTTATTCATTTATTCATTTATTCATTTATTCATTTATTCATTTATTCATTTATTCATTTATTCATTTATTCATTTATTCATTTATTCATTTATTCATTTATTCATTTATTCATTTATTCATTTATTCATTTATTCATTTATTCATTTATTCATTTATTTATTTATTCATTTATTCATTTATTCATTTATTCATTTATTCATTTATTCATTTATTCATTTATTCATTTATTCATTTATTCATTTATTCATTTATTCATTTATTCATTTATTCATTTATTCATTTATTCATTTATTCATTTATTCATTTATTCATTCATTCATTTATTCATTTATTCATTTATTCATTTATTCATTTATTCATTTATTCATTTATTCATTTATTCATTTATTCATTTATTCATTTATTTATTTATTCATTTATTCATTTATTCATTTATTCATTCATTCATTTATTCAGAATAAATAAAGAATAGAGAGAGAGAGAGAGGGGGAGAGAGAGAGAGAGAGAGAGAGAGAGAGAAAGAGAGAGATGGAAAGAAGAAGGAGACAGAGAGAAAGAAAGAGATAGAGAGAGAGAGAGAGACAGAGCGAGTGACAGAGATGGAAGGCAGAGAGAGCCAGAGAAAGACACACGAATTTTTCTTGCCATTACGGCCTCGTGCGTGTATTCCCCTCCAATGTCGGCCTCTTATATGTTGTTGGCTCGGTCCTGCTGCCGTCGGCCCTGCCGCCGCCGGCCCTGCCGCCGCCGGCCCTGCCACTGCCGGCTCCTCCGCTGCCGGCTCATTTTCTTCGTTCATATCTGTAAATGAAATAAGAAATTATATTTTTTATGTTCTTCATTCAAAAATGTACTCTTCATTACTTACCGAATTCCATCAGCTGGTTTATGATATTCTGTAAATCGAAAACAAATAATTATTAATTCTACGATCAATTCCAATGAAATAGTATCGAAAAACGTACCTCTTCGTTGTCTGACATTTTCAAACTTTGAAGTTCGTCGATTGATCAAAAACAAATGTGATACGAATCGAGTTGATTCCGATCATCGACGGATCGACATAGATAAGGACTGCTAATGCCGCGAGAAAAAGTGCAAACGCATTAAAGCGAGACGAGACTAGTGTGGTTCTAAGCCTCTCTCTTTCAGAGTTGAAGGCAATTGGTCGAAATTATTTCTACATGTCGATGATTCCGACTCATCAGCTTCCACTTAGAATTAGCGATGTTTAAAACCGCCCTAGTTTCCTCTTGCTTTATTGCGATTGCTTTATCGCGTTTTCCCTTTTTCTCTCGGCATTAGCAGTCGATATCTATACGTCGATGACTCTGATTGACAAACGATACACGGGTAAGTTAAAGGATATGATATGCGAATACACTGGGCGCTTGTCTCTCTCTTCTTTTTAAACCGAATCTATTTTCCATATTTCTCTCGATAGAGGGACACTATTCGAATTTATCACACCGAAAGCCTCTTTTATACTTGTTTATAATTATGTATCTAGATATAACAAATATTTGAAATCTTTTGTCTTTCGGGTGATAATATATTCTATTATCACATTATATCCGAAGAAATTAAAGAAATCATTAATCGCTATATGACCGCTGCGTAGCTTGTAACGTGTCCGCCTACGCGCCTGATTTGTCGATAGTGCTACGTTTTAACTGACCGAATGAGACTGCGGTTATGAAAACTGCAGGCAAAGAACTATGTTCAAGTTTAACTTGTCACTGTCACTCATTATTCCTGTCTGAATAAAATCGCAAATCGAGTAATTTATATCATCATCATTGACTGAAACGGTGTTATCTGCGTGCTGTTTGAGGAACGGCTCTCGCTCGCACCTCGTATCATTGAAAGAAGGAAAATAAGCAGTAGACAAAATATCATCAGGTGGTGAGCCGATACAATACAATCTTTTAAAAATGAACAAATCGTAATAAAATTTTGTCATGTCCGAACGGTCGATTGGCGTGTTGCGCAGATCGATGATGACGTCCTGCCGGATTATCGAAGAGAGAAAATATATGTTAATGTCACCGGTGTATTTTTCTCATTCGAATTGTCCACATACATTGCAGGACGTCACACTCCCGCCCTTCTTGAACTTGACGTCCTTGTTGATAATGCAGAGTTAGGTTTCCTCTTAGGCGGTTGCAGTGGCGCCGTGATACACGACCATTATGTGTGTCTGAAGGCTGACTTACTTTTCGTAGTATTTTTTGTACTTATGTCGATTTCCGTGGAGTTGCTTTTGTTGCGAGGCTCCCGTGTGCGGGAACGTATGCATGGGCTTCCATCGTGCAGTGCCCGTTTTTTGAGGTCGTGTTATTGCCGTTCCCACACTTTTGACACCATTTGTAATGTCAGAGCAGTCGATTGGCATGATGTGTAGATTAGGGTGGACCTTGTTTGGGGTGTTGTTGAATTTCGACAAGTGCACCCCCTAGATAGGTTCGAAATAAATGAAAAAAAATATGTGCAAGACCCCATCCCTGTGGTTCAATGCGAAGACGTGCCTGTAAGCTCGTTTTGTTTCCAATTTTAGTAACTTGGGATTTTCAAACTATTTCAGTAATTATTTTTTCGAGCTGTCCCTAAGCAGGGATAAAATTCTTGATTTACATAAATCTATTCTTAATTGGTATATCTACGTGTGAAATTTTTCACAAGGCGTTATCACAACCCTTACGCTCCCCACCCCTCTTCTCTTATACGAGACGGCAAATTGATTAAAATCGACTACCTGTTTTTAGCCGCTTGGTCCGTTACAGTATTTTACCCGTTAAAAGGCAGTCCTATTTGCATCATAAGATTAGAGGAAAAAAATTCTTTATGTAGGAAATAGTACATTATGACACTAGTACGAAAAAAAAATTTCTGACGAGTGTGAGTTTGCAGGACGAGCCGAAGGAGAGTGATGCAATCACACGAGCCCGGAAAACGTTTCTCGTACGAGTATCGTACGAATTTTTATGTCACAAGGTGCGTAAATGCGGTTTGACGCGAACGAAGTGAGTTTTAATAAGTGAGCCTTGTAATAACTTGGGATCTTCAAACTAACTCAGTCATTATTTTTTTGAGTTGTCCCTAAGCAGGAAAAAAATTCTTTGTTCACATAAATCTATTGTTAATTTGTATATCGAGGTGTGAAATTTTTGATAGGTTTGTGGAAATTTGTTTGTGGGCTCGTGTGATTGCATCACTCGCCTTCGGCTCGTTCTGCAAACTCACACTCGTCAGAAATTTTTTTTTCGTACTAGTGTCATAATGTACTATTTCCTACATGCAGATTTTTTTTTCCACAAACTTCCAGTGATCCATTGATTCACCCTAGTGTAGATCGATGATGACATTCTGCCGGATTATCGAACAGAGAAAATATACGGTACATCCCGGGACTCGAACCCATGGAGTGTTATTCCTGAAACAAGCACTCTACCACCGTGCTAATGTCACCGATGTATTTTTCTCATTCGAATTGTCCACATATGTTGCAGGATGTTACAATTTAACCGCAACAAGTATTTTAAATAATTTTCAAAACAGGTTACTGTGGGATTCGAAGATTGAAGCTGCTCGACACTTCAAAAAATATTGAAAAAATTGAAAAAGAAAAAGTGTAAAAAAGATCATCAGGCGGTAAGTAATAAATATAAAAAAATACACCATAGTTCGATATTACCAGGATATTTGCAAGACGCGCTCGCAGAAACCACCTCTATCTTTGACCGTCGACAACTTTGCGATACAGAAAGCTTAAAAAATGTTTAAAGCGCCATTAGAAAGCGTATGGACATTTGCATCCATTGATTCTTTTTTAATATATCTTCATCACTAAGCACTAAGCGAGCGTGTAACAAAGATTGAAAATAAAGATTCAATCTCTTTTAAAGATAGACGATTTATCATACTTTCATTTGAAACATCGCACGAGTGACGCGTAGGCAGTAACGAAACAGTATCACATGGTAGTTTGAAAATATAATCACACAATTCTCGTATTTTATCGTCAAATTTGGTCGCAGGAAAATTGATTTTCCTTGATTCTAGAACTTTCGCGTCATCGGACATGACAACTCCTGAGCGGGTTCTATACATTTCTCGATAAAATGTGTCATTTTTTTGGCGCAGATTAATAGTTAGTTCATCATAATAAAATAAGCTTCTCTAAATATCAGGGTGTAAAAATGATTCAAAACTAAATCTAATTTTTCATAAATTTTTTATCTTGGCTCCGACTCATTACTAAAGTCAGGAAAAAAATTTTCAGGAGTTTGAAATTCCTCACGTCTAATCCCTGGAACTTTGCCTAAAATTCTAGCCCAAAAATCGTAGAAAATTTTCACAGGTTCTTGAGTTACTATGAATATTGTGCAGGCGTGAATTGTGTCGTGCAATAATATTTTGTATCTTGTATCCTATTCAATTTTCTGTCATTTTCAGAATAGAATTCAAGTTATAAAGATGAAACACGTTCAATCAATGATTTGTGTCGCTTGCGTATCATTGGATGAATAGAATTCCAATTTGATACCTGCGTAAAAATTTATTTTCTATGGATGATTTTTTGCTTCGACACCATTTGATGAATGGAGTTTCGATTTGTTACCTGCGTTGAATTCATTTCCGATCATTGATTTAGTTGCATCACGTACTTTCCAATGACTGGAATAACTTTATGTTACAACTTTAGTCATAATATGATTCGTAAGGCGCAGTGCTATCAGATAAATACAGTTTAATGTTTATACAAATTTTATATTTGATTTGACATATAATTTCATTTTCGGTTACATACTTCAACGATTGGAAATTATTCCAGGTTCCTTGAGAATACACTGATCACAGATCCATTCAACTTCATTGTGCTTTTTATCGATTTCACTAGACATAAATAATCGTCCACCTTGAGCTACATTATCGAAAAACTTCTCACTTATCAACATAGAAAAAAAAATTATATTATCATTTGTATTCATTTTATTTTTTTATGCTTATATAGTCAATTATAATATGTTTATGTGGGGATTTTATTATCCAGCCATCGAAACAAAGTGCAATCGATCGTATTACGTTCTCGTAAAATAGAAAAAAATAAGTACCGTGATGAATTTTTTTTTATTAACAATAATGATTAAATACGTAAAAAAATTGTTTTAATTCGAAAGAATGATCACGTAATGGATTTAGAAAAAGTGATGAATGCAACTAATTCACTCATCGATTAATTCTCGTATTAATTGAACAATAACAATCAATTGATATTAGTAGTATAGTAAGGAGAGTTCTGTCTCACTTACCACGGTGACCTGCCTTGAGCCGGTCGGTAAGGTAGATTTCTCTTTGACTAACAGTGGGTTTGTGTCTGATCCCTCTTGTACCGACGGCTGAGCTCTCTTTTACCGACAGTGCAGGTTATTTAGGTTATTTAGGTTATCAATAGTGCCGGTTATTTAGGTTATTTAGGGGTCTCGAAGATTGATCGTAAGGATATTAAGGTGGGTTTGAGATCACGTTCTGTTTTTAGAGAGGCGGGTTCTGGCCCACTTGCCACGGTGACCTGCCTTGAGCCGGTCGGTAAGGTAGATTTCTCTTTGACCAACGGTGAGTTTGTGTATCTGCTAATCGATTTACCGCTGCTCGATCCCGCTCAATTGAGTGTTCTACCTTACCGACGGCAGTCTCAGATGGCGTTATCTGTTAATCCGGTAGATGGCGTTGTCAATCGATTTACCCACTGCTCGATCCCGCTCAATTGAGTGTTCTACCTTACCGACAGCAGCCTCGGATAGCGTTACCTGCCAATCCGGTAGGATGGCGTTATTTGCTAATCCGGTAGATGGCGTTGTCAATCGATTTACCCGCTGCTCGATCCCGCCCAATACTCAGGTTTTGCCCCCCCCCCTCCCCCCGGGAGAACGGCATTTTCCTCCTCCTACGAATAACCTAAATAACCTAAATAGCACACATTTTATTTTTTAACAACCATCGAAATTTTTCATTTTTTAACCATCGAAATTTGACAACCATCGAAATTTTTTTGACAACCATCGAAATTTACGCATTTTCTGAAAAACCATCGCAATTTTTTTGACAACCATCAACATTTTTTTAACAACCATCGAAATTTCATTTTTTGAGAACCATCGAAATTTACGCATTTTCTGAAAAACCATCGAAATTTTTTTAACAACCATCGAAATTTTTTTAACAACCATCGAAATTTTTCATTTTTTAACCTATTTTACAAGAGAGAGAGAGAGAGAGAGAGAGAGAGAGAGAGTTTAACGAAAGTAGAGGATAAGACAGTCAGCGAGAACGAGAGAGAGCGCGATGAACATTGAACGGATGGTCCAACAAAATTTTCGAACGATCTTTTTTACCTAAATAATTGTTTTTTGAACCTTCGCACGTTGAACGATGAACGTTGAACGAAAAAATTCTCTCCAAAAATCTCTGAGTGTACAACGAACTCTCGCGGTATCTACTTTTAACACGAAAAGATCTTTTTCCCCCCAAATGATTGTTTTTCAAAACGAAATTGAGGTGGTCCGTTGACCAGAAAAAAAATTCTCATGATAAATTCGTTGATATGTCGGTGGCGCGTCTTATCCTGTGGTCCTATATGCCATTGTTCGCAAACATGACAACGATGACCGAACGAAGCTGTGCATGGAGCCTGCCGTTGCCTGCTCTATCAGCGCGGAAGATGAAATTTGATGCGGGTTCTCATTCAACTACAACAGCAGGCTGCAGCAACGATGATTCTCAACTTATCCACTCCCCGAGTGATTCAATCATCATGAATAAAAAAATTTATTAAATCGTATAATTAAAGTTTTTCCTCCATCATCGCGAAAAAAAAAAAATCTTTTTACCATGCGCAAAGCGTGAAAATGTTGGAAAAAGTGATAAAATTATTTTTACCATCATGAAAATGTTGCATATATATTTTGTAATCTTATAATTCAATTTTTTTCTGTATACATATGAAAAATCTCCTCAGCATCAATTGATTAAACACCAAACGAATTTCGATAGTTCACACGATAGTTGAATGCATAAGAACGATTTATCAACACGGTTTTCTCTATCCTCTCGAGTGAATGAGCGCCTAGCTACCAATGACGGTGAGAGAGGACAAGAGTTAAACGAATGCATAAGACAGAGAAAGAGAGCGAGCATGCGGGCGGGAGTGTGAGCGAGAGTTCAACGAAGGTATAAGATAGAGAGATAACTAAATACATGTTACGGATGAAAAGATTTTTTATTCAATATATTTTACATTTCGATTTTCTAAAAGATCAATTTTTCTACACATCCGACCGTTTAATCCTTCTCATATCCCCAGGGCAAGGTGTCGGTACAACCAAGTTGCAAGACTCTCTTGTCATCATTCCAACTCAACGCTAATTTTTGTTGTTCAATTGTTTCAACCTGATGCTTTCGACTACGTATCAAGCATTGCGTTCTCGTTATATTAGCATGATGCAACAAACATTTTTTGAAATCATCAAACGTGATTTTTTTTAGCGCAGACATTTTTATACCCTTTGCACGCTTTTTCACATTTTTCGGCGGCTTATCTATAACGATGTAAGAATACAATTTTGCTCGAAGACCCACGAATTCGGTCATAATTTTACCATTATTTTCATCTTTCATGAGGCCCAAAACTTTTTTGTTTGCCAACGGCATATCGTACCGGTTTTCCATCGGATAATCGGATGTGTCAAATCTATGTATATCCAACTTCATTCGCTCGTAAACATTTTGATTGACGATATGGTGAATGAGGCTGTCGGTGTCGGTGTATAATAATTTCGCGTTGTCTCGGAATACATTTTTCATGTAATTATGATGGAAATCGTAGATGTATATTTTTAATACATCGAGAATCGTAAATCCGGTGTAAATTGGCTTCATAAACTTAACCGACGGTCTATTTAATTCGATAATCACCATATCTTCGTCGAAAACGGTACAGCTGTGAAACGTTGGTCGGGCAATAAGCGCTCTTGCCCCGAACCGTCCATCCCACTTGGTCACGAGTTTTACATCTCTATGTTTGCGCGGATTTTCCATTGTTTTTCCGAAAACTGAATTGTTCATTAATTTAAAAAATTTTTTTGAAAATTCATCGACTGCTTTTTTTCGTAATTCTGTATTTAATTCGATGTATTGTTTTAGCCATGGTGTTTGATTGAATTTTAATGTTCGATGAATTTTTGTGAGAATTAAACCGAGACTCAAATATTGCTTCAAATTACGATAATGAATCACGTATTTCTGTTTGGACAGCAAAGTTGTCATAAGTTTTGGTATTTTACACCCAGAGATGGGCGGGATAAAGTGTTCGGGGCACAGAGGCAGATCTTTATGTGTTTTATGAAGGTTTTTCGGGTACTCCAAATCCACTTCAAATATATAACCCGTCGGAGAATCATCGGGGATATTCGGTATATCCAATTCCGCCGGATCCTCCAACCACTCGAATGAACCGCGAGGCAAAGGTTGACTCATAGCCGCGCCGTATAAATTGTTTACATCGTAATACATAATGTACGATTCATCTACGTTGGGATCGTAATCGGGCATGAATCGATTGTTAGCTTCGCATATCTATTGGTACATTGTGCAACACCGCCTCGAATACCTTTTTCGAAAAAAAGTAGCATATCTACATCTGTGATTAATTCCAGTTCTACACCGGTGCATTTTAGCATTGCATCGAACGCGAGTCCCGGAGCAGTGTAGTAGTGCAATGGATCTAAGTTATACGTGCTTGAACAATTACGGCGGAAATTTTCGAAAATATCCGTTAACAGTAACACGTCTGATTTGAGATACAAGTCCGAATAATCGCCGAGAGTTTGGATGTTAAATGTTTCCCAAACGTTCTGTGCATGAGCATAGTCATCGTCACTGATTTCCTCGTCGTTTAATCGTGAAAAAAACTCTTTCTTCGTCGGTAACTCTGTGTCGTCAAGTTTTTCCCATCTATCGAGATAATCGTAAGGGAAAACACCTTTTCTCGTCAATAAATTTAGCTCCATTGCGCTAGTGCAATACTTTCTCGTTACATGTTTCTCATCATTGGGTAGATAAGATGCGAGTTTGTCAATACTAGCAGGCATGAATCTGAAGGAATCTATGAATCGAAATTTGACAATTGTACCGTCGACGGACTTTGTGAACGATATATACTGCTCTTTGTTTATCGGTAATAACTGTATAGAACCCTCGAAGGTTGTTGCTAATGCTCTTATCAAGAAGTGTGAGTCATAGCCGGATAAATTATGAAATATCACTGGGATGACGTGAGAATTTGTATAATTTAAATTACAATCTTGATGAGCGGCGCCTCGAAATTTCCCTGTGAAATGACAATGATCGCGTACTCTAATATTTTCAGGCGTAAACGATTTTTCGCAAATATGACATTCCGTTGCCGAATAAAAAATCTGATTCATCTCTGGCGTCAATTCTTCCATCGCTACGATATGTTTTAAGCGCGCATCTACTTCGACAGCTATTTTTTTTAATTCTTCGACGAATAGTTGTATGCAGTTATCGCTTCGAAAAGATTTATACCCCGAGATCGCATCGGAATAATTGCATTGAAGATAAAACCCTATGCTATAAGGCACATGAGTTTGATAGCTGACACTATTCTTCCCACATCTTGTATTTGTAGGCCGCAGAAGACATTCAAGATCGGCGTATATCGCAAATGGTGCGGCTACCTTGTTTTTAAAATTTTTGAATTTCATGATCGATTTACCCTCCTTTGGTAGAACGATTCTACAGTTATTATGATTGATACAATCAATTTTATGATTTTCAAGACGACTTTCAGTCTGAAAATGACTCAAGCATCTATCGCAAATCAAAATTTTTCCATTGTGCATCGATATTTGAGAGGAAACTAATCGTGAAAGATTTTTAATCCAAGCAAAGTGATGAATTACAGTGTCATCCTCTTTGTCAAATTCATTGGTGGTATTTATCATAAGTAAATGTATGGTAGGTGAAATTGATAGATCAGGCCGATGCTTACTTAGATAAATAGGTTCGATCTCATTTTTTTTACTTCTTTCCGGATCAGCAATACCGTAAATATTAATAGATAAATTGTTCATCTTTTCAAATCGTGGCACATTTTTGAGGGCCATTGGAAATTCTAAACCTTCATACACCAACACGTCCTTGAAATGCGGATACGATGTTTTCCGATCGCCATTCTTCGTTGCAGGTGAAAGGGCCGCTACCACTGACCAAAGGAAGCAATATTCGTCATTATTGATGATATTTACGACTGCGTGCTTCTTCTGGATATCTTTAGGCAAAGAAACGAACGTTGACAATCCTCCACGTAGCGGCACATATTTATTTATGTTGACAGTGAGATAGCTTATTTCACTGAGACTCCATCCAGATCCCTTCCCCCCATGATCTTGAATTTGTTGCATCAGAGGTTCTTTCACAAAGTCTTTGAACCATTTCTCGAGTTTCGTGGTGGGAAAAATAGCTTCACTCGCAGTGTTGAAACTTCTATCCTCTTCCACGATTCCATCAATTTTCGTTAAATGAAATTTTCCCGAGAAAATCACGTTCACCTTAAGATTTCCAATTTCTTTCACTGTTTTCGTCAATTGAGGGATGATTAAAGCTTTTCCATCATCAAGAAAATCGCCGACATCCTTGTAACCGAGATTGAGCACCAATCCAGTTCTTATACGTCGCTTAAAAGCAGTCTCCGTATCATGCTATTCCACTTTATTCGATGCACGACCAGCACCGCTTCTTTGAAATTTTCTTGTCAGAGATATGAGCGCTAATATAGTCGTTTAAATTCGCATTTTTTGATAAACCGTAAGCGATTCATCTTCACGTAAAATATCACTCAACAGCTCTACATTTTCCTTCCCCGCCTTTATACACCGTTCTCTTTCACATGATTTATCATTAGCACGCGCTTGATTCATAAAATCGATCAGTTTTTCACATGTCGCAATCGCTTGATCCGCAAGATTGTTTTTACGCTCGGCCATTGTGACTGATCCAATACGATTGAACTGCAACTGAGCTCCCACCGGGCGCTCTATGAATTTATCGATGATTATAGTCCCCCTCCGGGGGGGGGGGGGGGGGGGGGGGAGATGTGTGATGATTGAATAAACACCCGCGGATGTTTACTTTTGCGCGACACGCCGGCGCCAGCATAAGAAGTTTTTTCTT
>CAXAQZ010000159.1:0-59101 GCA_963971145.1 Sussaba pulchella
CCCGAGATGCTACGCGTATATAATTTCTTAGTCGCGCTGACGCTAAGTACAGAAGATACAGACGGAGAGACCGAAGAGCCTGGCACGCAGGCCAGTAGTATAACTGTTCAGATGTTGGTGGGGATAGCCTCCTCTCGAGCTGCGTCGCTGAGGCGATGCGCGCGCATTATTCTAAGTCTAAGGCCCGTGGGAAGAGACGTTTGGTGCTCGAGTCTCGGGCCAACGGATGTTATGTCTACACTCGCCGACAGTGGAGTGAGGCGTTCGGTGCTCGAGTCTCGAGCCAACGGATGTTATGTCTACACTCGCCGACAATGGAGTGGAGTGAGACGCTTGGCGTTCGAACCTCGGGCTGGCGGATGTTATGTCTGCACTCGCCGACAGAGGAGTGGAGTGAGACGCTTGGCGTTCGAACCTCGGGCCAGCGGATGTTATGTCTACACTCGCCGACAGAGGAGTGGAGTGAGACGTTTGGCGTTCGAACCTCGAACCAGCGGATGTTATGTCTACACTCGCCGACAGAGGAGTGGAGTGAGACGTTTGGCGTTCGAACCTTGGGCCGGCGGATGTCATGTCTACGCTCGCCGACTGTCGCATCGACCGCTGACGGCTTGATGAAGCGTGGGAGCCTAAGCGTGAATATAATGTTAAAAGGTCGTATGTAGAGTACAGTCGATATTGTCATACCTGAAGTACAGTAGATGCTTCTTAACGCAAGGTATAATAGTGAATGTCGTATAGAATGTATAAAAAATATGTCGAGTCTCGTACGTTGAGTCTTAGTGGAAGTACAGTATGAGCTGCTACGTAATTAATATAGAAACTGTCATATGTGTGCAGTACATGAGTAGAATATACGACCTCTTTAAGCTTATAGAATATAATAATCGTAAAAGTAGGAGTACAGGGTTACATATGTATGGTTATTTATTCTGCACCTGATAATAACGTATATTGCTGATTACATATAAGAGTAAAGATATAAGTTGGAGTCGATCTCGGGACGTAACACGCCCCTCCTTACGTTCGAACATAGTGCCTATGCTCTAAGTTCGAATATTGGCAAGACGATCGCTAAGGTCCGGTTCGACTCCGGAAAGTCTAATAGGTTCTTGGGGTCGTAAATCGGGGTAAATCGAAGATCGTTCAGGTGCGCTCGGTGTCTCAGGTGTTGTTGATCTTTCGGGACTCACGATGACTTCGCGCAGCTGTTCGTTGTTGCTGACCTCGGTTTGCCTTTGCAATTCCTTTTTGTGGGCTAGCATTAGCAGAAGGCCTGTGATGGAGTTCCAAACGGCACCGAGCAGATACAAGCTCCAGCCGTAAAGCGAATGAAGCGCATATCCGTGCACACATGTGTCGATTGAAAATTTGATGATGCGAATTATTAGGAAGATCCCGATGAGGCCTGCACTGGCAGTGCCAAACTCAAGAAAGATTGACCACATCTTGTCTGCGGCGTTTTCGGCGATGCGATTGAGAGTATTTTCGTCCAGCAGTCCTTGCAGAGAGATTGTCCCTGGGGCGATGCCGTATCCTGCTGAACCTCTTGCCAGATGATTAAGCAAGCCGGGTTTTTCTGCGGGGAACATGATTCTGTCCCGCAGCTGTTGTATGTCAGTTTCGGAATATATGCCACTGATCGCAAGGTCGCTGGGTGACACATATGTTACGTCGCGGATGCAAATGTTATATTTTTAAAATTCAATTTGCACGAGAATGTGCTCGTCCGGGATGAGGACTAAAAGGACTAATTTATTTCCGAATATTGAATAGAGTGTGTGTATTATTTATTAATTATGTGTTGTACCTTTCGATGATTATTCGAGCGGAAGAGCGTAGAGGGTGATGATGGCTTGGTTGTACGTGATGGCCTCGACGTCGGAATTGGGTCGATCAGCTGTGCTGGTAACTGCCTCGAGGTCAGCCGTTCTTTGCCGTACGAGCTCTATCGGTGTTGGAAGAATGACGTCGGAAATAATCCGAGGTAGTATAGGTGTCGCGTTCACGAACTCGACGATTTCTTTTAAAGCGAGATATAGTCTTTTCTCTGGCACACTATGTCCCGGCGGACTTTTACCTTTACCGAGCTTAATAGCGTCCCGTCTTCGAGAGTTGAATTTACAACCGCCTCGCCTTCTACCCATAGGATGTATACGCGACGGTTAGCAGCGGACGTGGCTGTTCGGGTTATCGTGACGGATGTTGTTATTCAGATAAAATAGGCTGGGAAGTGCCGGCTAGCTACAGCCCCCAGTGCTCGAGACAATGAGCACTGCGACGTGGCTGTTGCGTAGAGGCACGAACGAGGTAGAGGATAAAGCGAGGAATGTGCTACGCGTGTATGACAGAGGAGGCACAAAGAGTATGACGAGTTTAGCTTGGGAATGAATAAAAGAACCACTACAAGTTTCTGGGTCGAGTGCGCAAGCGACTGCGCGACAAGGAGGCGAACGAGTAATGATTACAACACAGGAGAGTCACAGCAGAGTAAAAGAATCGATACAAGTTTCGGGCGTCCAGTGCGCAGGTGTATGCGCGACAAAGAGGCGAACGAGTAACGATTGAGATAGAGTGAGATGAGAGAATCGTTGCGAGTTTCGGCATCTACTGCATGTGGCAGAGAGGCGAACGAGCAATGATTGAGATGAAACGAGTTTGAAAGTAGAATAGGTTGTAACAAGGTTAATAAGCGTTTTATTTGGGATTTTCGATGATGGAGATAATATCGAAGCGGGTGAAGTCAAGGAGACACTGATGTTACACCGTAAATGGTTAAAATATGTATATTGATATTTAAGTTGCACGATACACGAGAGTAAACTTTTATTACGCGACTTACAGGATCACCGCGGAGTCAGTCTGTTCGTTTCGCGTAAAAAGAATTATGTCGTACGGAACACTTGTACAGTTTCAGATTTATAACCGCTCGGAAACTTCGCAAACATTTACTTCGTACCCGAGATGCTACGCGTATATAATTTCTTAGTCGCGCTGACGCTAAGTACAGAAGATACAGACGGAATGACCGAAGAGCCTGGCACGCAGGCCAGTAATATAACTGTTCAGATGTTGGTGGGGATAGCCTCCTCTCGAGCTGCGTCGCTGAGGCGATGCGCGCGCATTATTCTAAGTCTAAGGCCCGTGGGAAGAGACGTTTGGTGCTCGAGTCTCGGGCCAACGGATGTTATGTCTACACTCGCCGACAGTGGAGTGAGGCGTTCGGTGCTCGAGTCTCGAGCCAACGGATGTTATGTCTACACTCGCCGACAGTGGAGTGAGGCGTTCGGTGCTCGAGTCTCGAGCCAACGGATGTTATGTCTACACTCGCCGACAATGGAGTGGAGTGAGACGCTTGGCGTTCGAACCTCGGGCCAGCGGATGTTATGTCTACACTCGCCGACAGTGGAGTGAGGCGTTCGGTGCTCGAGTCTCGAGCCAACGGATGTTATGTCTACACTCGCCGACAATGGAGTGGAGTGAGACGCTTGGCGTTCGAACCTCGGGCTGGCGGATGTTATGTCTACGCTCGCCGACTGTCGCATCGACCGCTGACGGCTCGATGAAGCGTGGGAGCCTAAGCGTGAATACAATGTTAAAAGGTCGTATGTAGAGTACAGTCGATATTGTCATACCTGAAGTACAGTAGATGCTTCTTAACGCAAGGTATAATAGTGAATGTCGTATGGAATGTATAAAAAAATATGTCGAGTCTCGTACGTTGAGTATTAGTGGAAGTACAGTATGGGCTGCTACGTAATTAATATAGAAACTGTCATATGTGTGTGTGTGCAGTACATGAGTAGAATATACGAATTCTTTAAGCTTATAGAATATAATAATCGTAAAAGTAGGAGTACAGGGTTACATATGTATGGTTATTTATTCTGCACCCGATAATAACGTATATTGCTGATTACATATAAGAGTAAAGATATTTTATATAAGTCGGAGTCGATCTCGGGACGTAACACGCCCCTCCTTACGTTCAAACATAGTGCCTATGCTCTAAGTTCGAATATTGGCAAGACGATCGCTAAGGTCCGGTTCGACTCCGGAAAGTCTAATAGGTTCTTGGGGTCGTAAATCGGGGTAAATCGAAGATCGTTCAGGTGCGCTCGGTGTCTCAGGTGTTGTTGATCTTTCGGGACTCACGATGACTTCGCGCAGCTGTTTGTTGTTGCTGACCTCGGTTTGCCTTTGCAATTCCTTTTTGTGGGCTAGCATTAGCAGAAGGCCTGTGATGGAGTTCCAAACGGCACCAAGCAGATACAAGCTCCAGCCGTAAAGCGAATGAAGCGCATATCCGTGCACACATGTGTCGATTGAAAATTTGATGATGCGAATTATTAGGAAGATCCCGATGAGGCCTGCACTGGCAGTGCCAAACTCGAGAAAGATTGACCACATCTTGTCTGCGGCGTTTTCGGCGATGCGATTGAGAGTATTTTCGTCCAGCAGTCCTTGCAGAGAGATTGTCCCTGGGGCGATGCCGTATCCTGCTGAACCTCTTGCCAGATGATTAAGCAAGCCGGGTTTTTCTGCGGGGAACATGATTCTGTCCCGCAGCTGTTGTATGTCAGTTTCGGAATATATGCCACTGATCGCAAGGTCGCTGGGTGACACATATCTCCAAGTAGGTCTTTTGAGAGGTTGTAACTGTTGTGGTTGGATTACCTCGATTGGTTGTGGTGTGAATCGATACCAAGTTCCCTCGATTTGATATTGCGTGGGAAGCAAAGGATCACATTCGACTTGGGTTGCTGATTTCAATAGCATTCTTGAGGTTGTAGACAGAAAGTAGGTCTCGTTGTTGTATGTCACGGGTAGCTCGTTGTAACAAACAGATGTTTTCCTTAGCTTGCAGTCGACGGCCACGCACTTGACGATGTGTGCTACCTCCCCTGCGATGACTGCCATGTAGCCTGGGCCTTTCATGACGGTGTACGCGAATTTCTCGGGTAGGATAGCTGCAGTCGATAACGCGTTCTGCAACACTTGTCGTTCCAGTTTGCACCGTTGCGTCACCACGTCCTTGTACAAGCCTTTGATTTGTGTACGCACGTGCTTCTCAACATAAACAAATTTTGAATTAATGTATGAGAACATGTCAAGGTTGTTGACTGAGACCTTTCGCATGGTGGCAGGCGATTGTCCCCTTGATGTTTCCAGGATGAATAATTTCGGATGTTCTGTACGAATTAGGGTGTAGCCACAGATCGGATACTCTGCATGTTTCGCCAGAGCAAACGTTGTCGACTGGGTGTTAAGCGTGTAAACATCTGGTGCACGCTTTCCGTCTTCCGTTGATTCCAATTTCGTAGTTAAGCCTTCGTACAGTACGTCGTAACGTGAGAATCCGCAAGTGTCGATGGGTGCCGTGCTCCAGAAGGCACTGTTGCCTTGGTTGTCCATGCACTGCTCGTCGCTGAGGGTACATTGTGTTCCTGATGGTAGCAGAATTTTTCCCTGAGCGCAGTTGACCGTGGCGTGATAGTTGTAGATCCCAATTTTAACGGTAGCAGTGACGAACACGTCGCTCCAGCTACCATATGGGTCACTGTAGTGTGTTTCCTCGCAGTTCCCATCTGTGTCGAGGCCACCTCCCATGGTGATCGATCGGTAGGCTGTTGCGTTTTTCTGGAGTCCAATGATTTCGGCAGTAAATCCGAGACGAATTATGCCGGTTTCTTGGAGACGCCGACATGCTTTTTCGTCCAGGTCGTGAAGATAAGTTTGTCGACCGCCCTGCACTGCAGAGTTATGAGAATGCATTCCGCAGTGGGTGATGGTTCGGTCGATCTCAACCTTGCACTGAATGACCTCGGTGCTGTCGAATTCCGAGAGCTGCAAGAGTTGAATGTAGGTCGATGTTGGCTTAGGTTCGGGGATCGGGTCATCACATTCCCCGACGTCGTTGAGCGATATAGTGGTGGCGTTCAAAACAGAACCTCCACAGTCGTACCCGATGATGGCACGGGCTTCGGTGAAATAGAGGCACAAGGCCAAGATGACCTTGGTAACACGCATCCTGCAACAGAGTTACGGTTTCAATTGCGTAAGGCGTAGTTTGTTCGTGTGGACGATCCTGTGTCTCCCTTTATGGTCAATTTTAACGTTTCCCCCCGAAAGCAATTCTACGACTTTACAGGGTTCCGAGTATTGATCTCCAAATTTCCCACCCGTAGGTTCTTTTAGCATAAGTACTGTATCACCTACGCCAAAATCTTGTGGGTTTATTTTCCGATCGTAATAATTTTTTGATTTTACTTTCGCATGTTTCAGATTTTCGGCAGCTAGCTCCTGGACCCCGTTGATTTTAGTGAACAGGTCCTTGAGGTAGTCCGTGTACGATTGATCCTGATGTTCTTCGATTCCTTGGTGATTCGAGGGTTGTCTGGCCAGCTTACCGAAGACGAGTTCGTGTGGACTAAAGCCGGTACCCTCGTGTTGACTTGTGTTGTACGAGAACATAGCCATTTCGAGTAGCTCGTCCCATTCGTGGTGGCGGTCGACGTACTGCTTTAAATATTCCGTCAGCACGTGATGCGAGCGCTCGATAGAGCCGTTCGTTTGCGGATGGAAGGCCGTAGTTCTGCATTGTTTGATACGAAATTTCTTAGCAATGTTGCGCATCAAGCTACTACAGAAGTTTGCGCCCTGGTCGGTGAGAAGAGCCTTGGGTGCCCCAAACCTCGCGATGAAATTCTTCGTGAAGGCGTTCGAAATGTCAATGGATGTGGTGCCGTTGAGGGGAATGGCTAGCGAATATTTAGTGAGAAGGTCCTGAATCGTAAGTATATGGGTGTTACCTTTATTGGTCGCCCGCAAGGGCCCTACAATATCCATAGATATTTTGTCGAATGCCGCACCTGGCGTGTCGGTTAGTACCATTGGTTGTTTTGTTTTTACTCTAACTAACTTCTTGAGTTGACACCCTCGGCAGTGTTGTATATACTCCTGAATTTCTTTTTTCATATTTTTCCAAAAATATTTATCGCGAATACGTTTGTACGTTTTGTCAACGCCCTTGTGACCACCCAGGAGTGAGTCGTGATTTTCGATAATAATAGCGCTTCTGTCCCTTTCTGAAGGCGTGATTATTAATTGTTGACAAATTGTTACTAACATTGGTACGTCGTGTAAATGATCTTTTATGCTACGTTCGATGTCGACCCATGGTATGTGGTCGATCGCATCGATTTTTGCAAAGCTTAAGGAAATTAATTGCAATTCCTGGATCGCGTCTCTGAGTGATGTTAAAGTTTCGTTAAGATCGTCGATCGAGGCGTTCGCTCGTAGATCTGATTTTATTGGTAGTAAGAAAATCCGTTTATTTTTAATGAGCAACGGTCGTACTCTACAGAAAGTAAGGTCTGTGACCTTAGGCAATTGTCCAATAGAATCAAGATCTTTCGCTCCAGCGTCGACCGGCTGGCCTTTAGTAGTGACGAAGCAGACCAGGCTATCGTTTTGCATTGTCAGCCTGTCTCTCGTGGTTCTCATTCGGAATGTCCCGCTCACCCCGCTTGGTGTCTGAGTCAAATTATACGGTACAGTGGCAGGATCGAATATTTCAGAGTCGTCGTCTGATGAATCGTCGCTTTCGCCAGGCGCGCCCGCAACGTCCGAATCCCTGTTATCGCCGTCGGTTTCGGCTGGCTGCTCTACCGTTTCGTTATCGATATCTCGCGGCGTTGCCAAGCCTAAGTCGGGGCGCGCTTCGTTTTCGTTCTGAGTGGATTCGGGTGTTACGGATGACCTCGGATCGAATATAGACGATTCGTCGTCGATGTCTAAGTCGTTGCTCGCGTTGGTATGGGGCGTGACTACTAAGACAGACGTCTCTGGCGGGTTACGCGAGAGCGCATCGGCGTTGCCGTTAATTCTCCCGGGCTTGTATATTATTTTGTATTGATAATTTGCTAGCTTGAGTCTCCAATGGACCAAACGGTTAGCGGGATCTTTTATCGAGTGAAGCCAGACGAGCGGCTTATGGTCGGTGACGAGTGTGAATTCTCGACCGTATACATATGGTCTGAACTGTGTTACCGCATATACTATAGCCAAGAGTTCTTTCTCTATAGTCGAATAATTCTCCTCTGCCTTTGTGAGAGTTCTCGAAGTATACGATACCGGCCTATCTTTACC
The DNA here is from genome assembly GCA_963971145.1 of Sussaba pulchella. Taxonomy (NCBI): domain Eukaryota; kingdom Metazoa; phylum Arthropoda; class Insecta; order Hymenoptera; family Ichneumonidae; genus Sussaba; species Sussaba pulchella. The sequence goes on from CAXAQZ010000159.1 coordinate 8,152, forward strand.
GACAACGCCCTGGCTTATTATCGCGCCTATAGCACTGTTCGATGCGTCCGTTGTTATAATGAATGGTTTTGTAAAATCCGGGTGCTGAAGGACAGGGGCATTACACAGTGCCTCTTTGAGCGTTGAGAAGGCTTGCTCCTGTGCGTCAGTCCACAAGAATGTACTTTGCTTTTTTAATAATTGCGTCATTGGTCGCGCAATAGCTGAGAAATTTTCGATAAATCTGCGGTAATATCCCGCTAATCCAAGAAATTGTTTGATTTTCGTAGGAGTATCGGGACGAGGATAATTTTTAATGGAATCGAGTTTACGGGGGTCAGGTTTTACCCCTTCTTCACTGAGTACGTGGCCCAGATAGGCCACCTCCTTGCGAAGAAACTCGCACTTGTCTGGTTGTAGGCTGAGATTGGCTTTACGAAGGCGTTCGACAAGCCTTCGGTATTTAATAGCGTGCTCTTGAAGAGAGCTCGCGTAGATAACGATATCATCTAGATAAACAAAAAGTTCCGTTCCTTGTAGTCCGCACAACACCCTGTCCATAAGACGTTGGAACGTTGCGGGAGCATTTTTAAGCCCAAATGGCATGCGGCTAAATTGATAATGGCCAAATGGCGTAGAAAATGCCGTTTTCGGCGCGTCGACTGAATTTATTTTGATTTGATGGAACCCGCTGGCCAAATCGAAAACGGAAAAATATTTGGCGCTACCAAGTTGATCAAGAATCTCAGTAATATTGGGTAGCGGGTAAGCATCACCAATAGTTTTTTCATTAAGACCCCTGTAATCGATAACCATCCGCCATCGTGGTTTACCGGAAGAATCTGCTTTTTTAGGAACGATCCATACGGGTGAACTATAGGGTGATTCGGATGGCTCGATAATTTTTCCCGTAATTAGGTCTGTCACCTGTTTAGTTATTTCATCCTTATGCGCGGGTGGAAATCTATATTGTCGCGTAAAAACAGGTTGGTCATCAGTCGTCGTGATTTTATGTTCGATCGCGTTAGTCGGTTCTAAATGGGCACCGGGTATATGAAATAAGTCGGCACTCTCGTCGATTAATGAATATATGCTGTCTCGCTCCTCCTCATTCAAATGCTCGAGGCGGAGGAGAGTCTTCACTTTATCGGCTTTTGATTTGATTTCATCATTCGTAACGCATGCAGTTAACACGTGTGTGTCCTTGAGCTGGAAGAGCTCGTATGGTTCGAGAGTCTGTGGGGGTAATAGAATATCTACGTCGCGCTCGGTTGTGTTGGAGACTTTAATATATATTAACCCGTTGTGATTCGTAACGAGGGCTTCGCCTGCGTAGATACCGTCGCCCAGATCTAAACGAGGAATATAACCGTCCGTCGTGTCTGTGTTTATAACCTTGGCCGAGACGACGCGGCTTGACCGCTGGGGAATGAGAGTCTTAAAAGATGTCTTGAATGGGAGCACGTGATTGCTCCATGTGACTGCTTCACGATCCCAATCTATAGTAGCCCTATTCAGTCCGTGAAATTCGGATCCTAATATAGCCGCTTGCTGGATTGGAAATTCGTCATCGACAATATGAAATGTACTTCTAGTTTCTACTATATCGATTTCGGTTTCCCCTCTGGTGTAGACCGGTGTCTCTGAAATGCCTTGCAATTTTAAAATGGAATACGGATTGACTTCGACGTCTTCGCATAATGCGCTCTTTTTTATTAAATTTGGATCGCATCCGGAATCTACTAGGAAGTCGTTTTTGTCCTTAAGCTGAGGTGACGCAATTTCTACTACCGGTATATACGAAGAATGACTTAATCGGACGTTTGCTGTTCGGACGACTCGCTCGACGGGCCGTCCTCCGCTTGTATATATTTCACGGGGCGCTGTTGAGCGATCTCCGTCCGACTGGTCCCCTGTTCCATCGGACGGGGCTTCGCGTTTCCCGAATATTTTTCGTTCCGTTGTTTCGCGAAACATTGCTCAATCGTATGGCCTTGCTTGTTACAATACGAGCAAACTGCGCCTTCCGTGCGCGGAAGCGGTTTGCGTTTCGGTCTGAGTTCTGGGTGAATAGCCCAGCATTTTTCTGCGAGATGCCCCTTTTTGTTACATTGCGGACAAACTACAGATTGCGAGGAGGACGAAGACGCGATTTTAACCGATGCTGTTGGAGATGTTTCTTTAATTTCCGGCTTGAAACGAGTATTATCGCGATCTATTTCTTTCTCGACGCGGATGGCAGTTGCGTAGGCATCGGTGAGACTCTCGTATCCCTCTAATTTTAATCGGAATCTGTAATCTGGTGGCAACCCGGCAATGAAACAGTCGAGGGTTTCTTTTTCGAGATATTGTTTGTTTAGCGCCGAGAGCTCTCCGAGGCCCGCGGTTTCTCCATCAATTATGGCGCAATGGAGGTCTTTGACTCGACTGATGTAATCAATGATATGTTCATTTTTTGTTTTTGCAATGCTCCCGAGGTCACCGCGGTACTGATTGACTGTCTTTGCACTACCAAAAATTGTCTTTAACTTGTTACAAAAATCGCCAATTGTCAAAAAGGTGTCGTCTTCGACAGCAGTGTAGGCTCTACCCTTGAGTTTGTTTCGGAGAAGGCGAGCCACAATCGCTTCGTTTACCGGCGGGAATAGCTCGCGTATCCGCTGGCATGCGCGTGAGAATTTTAATACGGGCATATTCACGCCGTCGAACGTCGGTACTGCTTCTAAGGCGTCCTTGTATGAGAGAGACGGGTTGTTGGTTCGCGGACCAAGAAATGCATCCGGGGATATGTTAACGTTATTTCGATTATTTGCCGAATTTCTTAATTCCGCCATCTCTCTTCTAAGTTGCGTTAATTCATCAAATACTGCGGACATCGGGTGTTCTGGGGTGCTACCGGGTGGTCCGTACGCACCATCTTCGGGAGTTTTAAATTCAGCGAAGCGCTTTGCTTGTAGCTGTTCTTGTTCTATGAGTTTATTTTCGCGTTCCAATATAGTATTAAAATCTTTCTTTAAACCTTTTTCACGGTCTTGAATTGCTTTTTGTTGGTTTTTTAATTCTTTCTCAAATTCGAGCAGCCTTTGTTCGTCAGCACGGAGTTCTTCCTCCGTCTTTTCGCCTAATTTCTTTGAGCGTGTCGAAGCCATTTTGACCGATATTAATAATGGAGTGAGTTCGGAAATAAACCAGTGACTTAAGGTAATCCCACCGCTGTCACCAGAAATTTACTGTTACGTCGCGGATGCAAATGTTATATTTTTAAAAAGCAAAATTTGGAAACGCGCGAAATAACAGGTATTGATCCTCAATTTGCACGAGAATGTGCTCGTCCGGGATGAGGACTAAAAGGACTAATTTATTTCCGAATATTGAATAGAGTGTGTGTATTATTTATTAATTATGTGTTGTACCTTTCGATGATTATTCGAGCGGAAGAGCGTAGAGGGTGATGATGGCTTGGTTGTACGTGATGGCCTCGACGTCGGAATTGGGTCGATCAGCTGTGCTGGTAACTGCCTCGAGGTCAGCCGTTCTTTGCCGTACGAGCTCTATCGGTGTTGGAAGAATGACGTCGGAAATAATCCGAGGTAGTATAGGTGTCGCGTTCACGAACTCGACGATTTCTTTTAAAGCGAGATATAGTCTTTTCTCTGGCACACTATGTCCCGGCGGACTTTTACCTTTACCGAGCTTAATAGCGTCCCGTCTTCGAGAGTTGAATTTACAACCGCCTCGCCTTCTACCCATAGGATGTATACGCGACGGTTAGCAGCGGACGTGGCTGTTCGGGTTATCGTGACGGATGTTGTTATTCAGATAAAATAGGCTGGGAAGTGCCGGCTAGCTACAGCCTCCAGTGCTCGAGACAATGAGCACTGCGACGTGGCTGTTGCGTAGAGGCACGAACGAGGTAGAGGATAAAGCAAGGAATGTGCTACGCGTGTATGACAGAGGAGGCACAAAGAGTATGACGAGTTTAGCTTGGGAATGAATAAAAGAACCACTACAAGTTTCTGGGTCGAGTGCGCAAGCGACTGCGCGACAAGGAGGCGAACGAGTAATGATTACAACACAGGAGAGTCACAGCAGAGTAAAAGAATCGATACAAGTTTCGGGCGTCCAGTGCGCAGGTGTATGCGCGACAAAGAGGCGAACGAGTAACGATTGAGATAGAGTGAGATGAGAGAATCGTTGCGAGTTTCGGCATCTACTGCATGTGGCAGAGAGGCGAACGAGCAATGATTGAGATGAAACGAGTTTGAAAGTAGAATAGGTTGTAACAAGGTTAATAAGCGTTTTATTTGGGATTTTCGATGATGGAGATAATATCGAAGCGGGTGAAGTCAAGGAGACACTGATGTTACACCGTAAATGGTTAAAATATGTATATTGATATTTAAGTTGCACGATACACGAGAGTAAACTTTTATTACGCGACTTACAGGATCACCGCGGAGTCAGTCTGTTCGTTTCGCGTAATAAGAATTATGTCGTACGGAACACTTGTACAGTTTCAGATTTATAACCGCTCGGAAACTTCGCAAACATTTACTTCGTACCCGAGATGCTACGCGTATATAATTTCTTAGTCGCGCTGACGCTAAGTACAGAAGATACAGACGGAATGACCGAAGAGCCTGGCACGCAGGCCAGTAATATAACTGTTCAGATGTTGGTGGGGATAGCCTCCTCTCGAGCTGCGTCGCTGAGGCGATGCGCGCGCATTATTCTAAGTCTAAGGCCCGTGGGAAGAGACGTTTGGTGCTCGAGTCTCGGGCCAACGGATGTTATGTCTACACTCGCCGACAGTGGAGTGAGGCGTTCGGTGCTCGAGTCTCGAGCCAACGGATGTTATGTCTACACTCGCCGACAGTGGAGTGAGGCGTTCGGTGCTCGAGTCTCGAGCCAACGGATGTTATGTCTACACTCGCCGACAATGGAGTGGAGTGAGACGCTTGGCGTTCGAACCTCGGGCCAGCGGATGTTATGTCTACACTCGCCGACAGTGGAGTGAGGCGTTCGGTGCTCGAGTCTCGAGCCAACGGATGTTATGTCTACACTCGCCGACAATGGAGTGGAGTGAGACGCTTGGCGTTCGAACCTCGGGCTGGCGGATGTTATGTCTACGCTCGCCGACTGTCGCATCGACCGCTGACGGCTCGATGAAGCGTGGGAGCCTAAGCGTGAATACAATGTTAAAAGGTCGTATGTAGAGTACAGTCGATATTGTCATACCTGAAGTACAGTAGATGCTTCTTAACGCAAGGTATAATAGTGAATGTCGTATGGAATGTATAAAAAAATATGTCGAGTCTCGTACGTTGAGTATTAGTGGAAGTACAGTATGGGCTGCTACGTAATTAATATAGAAACTGTCATATGTGTGTGTGTGCAGTACATGAGTAGAATATACGAATTCTTTAAGCTTATAGAATATAATAATCGTAAAAGTAGGAGTACAGGGTTACATATGTATGGTTATTTATTCTGCACCCGATAATAACGTATATTGCTGATTACATATAAGAGTAAAGATATTTTATATAAGTCGGAGTCGATCTCGGGACGTAACACATATCTCCAAGTAGGTCTTTTGAGAGGTTGTAACTGTTGTGGTTGGATTACCTCGATTGGTTGTGGTGTGAATCGATACCAAGTTCCCTCGATTTGATATTGCGTGGGAAGCAAAGGATCACATTCGACTTGGGTTGCTGATTTTAATAGCATTCTTGAGGTTGTAGACAGAAAGTAAGTCTCGTTGTTGTATGTCACGGGTAGCTCGTTGTAACAAACAGATGTTTTCCTTAGCTTGCAGTCGACGGCCACGCACTTGACGATGTGTGCTACCTCCCCTGCGATGACTGCCATGTAGCCTGGGCCTTTCATGACGGTGTACGCGAATTTCTCGGGTAGGATAGCTGCAGTCGATAACGCGTTCTGCAACACTTGTCGTTCCAGTTTGCACCGTTGCGTCACCACGTCCTTGTACAAGCCTTTGATTTGTGTACGCACGTGCTTCTCAACATAAACAAATTTTGAATTAATGTATGAGAAGATGTCAAGGTTGTTGACTGAGACCTTTCGTATGGTGGCAGGCGATTGTCCCCTTGATGTTTCCAGGATGAATAATTTCGGATGTTCTGTACGAATTAGGGTGTAGCCACAGATCGGATACTCTGCATGTTTCGCCAGAGCAAACGTTGTCGACTGGGTGTTAAGCGTGTAAACATCTGGTGCACGCTTCCCGTCTTCCGTTGATTCCAATTTCGTAGCTAAGCCTTCGTACAGTACGTCGTAACGCGAGAATCCGCAAGTGTCGATGGGTGCCGTGCTCCAGAAGGCACTGTTGCCTTGGTTGTCCATGCACTGCTCGTCGCTGAGGGTACATTGTGTTCCTGATGGTAGCAGAATTTTTCCCTGAGCGAAGTTGACCGTGGCGTGATAGTTGTAGATCCCAATTTTAACGGTAGCAGTGACGAACACGTCGCTCCAGCTACCATATGGGTCACTGTATTGTGTTTCCTCGCAGTTCCCATCTGTGTCGAGGCCACCTCCCATGGTGATCGATCGGTAGGCTGTTGCGTTTTTCTGGAGTCCAATGATTTCGGCAGTAAATCCGAGACGAATCATGCCGGTTTCTTGGAGACGCCGACATGCTTTTTCGTCCAGGTCGTGAAGATAAGTTTGTCGACCGCCCTGCACTGCAGAGTTATGAGAATGCATTCCGCAGTGGGTGATGGTTCGGTCGATCTCAACCTTGCACTGAATGACCTCGGTGCTGTCGAATTCCGAGAGCTGCAAGAGTTGAATGTAGGTCGATGTTGGCTTAGGTTCGGGGATCGGGTCATCACATTCCCCGACGTCGTTGAGCGATATAGTGGTGGCGTTCAAAACAGAACCTCCACAGTCGTACCCGATGATGGCACGGGCTTCGGTGAAATAGAGGCACAGGGCCAAGATGACCTTGGTAACACGCATCCTGCAACAGAGTTACGGTTTCAATTGCGTGAGGCGTAGTTTGTTCGTGTGGACGATCCTGTGTCTCCTTTTATGGTCAATTTTAACGTTTCCCCCCGAAAGCAATTCTACGACTTTACAGGGTTCCGAGTATTGATCTCCAAATTTCCCACCCGTAGGTTCTTTTAGCATAAGTACTGTATCACCTACGCCAAAATCTTGTGGGTTTATTTTTCGATCGTAATAATTTTTTGATTTTTCTTTCGCATGTTTCAGATTTTCGGCAGCTAGCTCCTGGACCCCGTGGATTTTAGTGAACAGGTCCTTGAGGTAGTCCGTGTACGATTGATCCTGATGTTCTTCGATTCCTTGGTGATTCGAGGGTTGTCTGGCCAGCTTACCGAAGACGAGTTCGTGTGGACTAAAGCCGGTACCCTCGTGTTGACTTGTGTTGTACGAGAACATAGCCATTTCGAGTAGCTCGTCCCATTCGTGGTGGCGGTCGACGTACTGCTTTAAATATTCCGTCAGCACGTGATGCGAGCGCTCGATAGAGCCGTTCGTTTGCGGATGGAAGGCCGTAGTTCGGCATTGTTTGATACGAAATTTCTTAGCAATGTTGCGCATCAAGCTACTACAGAAGTTTGCGCCCTGGTCGGTGAGAAGAGCCTTGGGTGCCCCAAACCTCGCGATGAAATTCTTCGTGAAGGCGTTCGAAATGTCAATGGATGTGGTGCCGTTGAGGGGAATGGCTAGCGAATATTTAGTGAGAAGGTCCTGAATCGTAAGTATATGGGTGTTACCTTTATTGGTCGCCCGCAAGGGCCCTACAATATCCATAGATATTTTGTCGAATGCCGCACCTGGCGTGTCGGTTAGTACCATTGGTTGTTTTGTTTTTACTCTAACTAACTTCTTGAGTTGACACCCTCGGCAGTGTTGTATATACTCCTGAATTTCTTTTTTCATATTTTTCCAAAAATATTTATCGCGAATACGTTTGTACGTTTTGTTAACGCCCTTGTGACCACCCAGGAGTGAGTCGTGATTTTCGATAATAATAGCGCTTCTGTCCCTTTCTGAAGGCGTGATTATTAATTGTTGACAAATTGTTACTAACATTGGTACGTCGTGTAAATGATCTTTTATGCTACATTCGATGTCGACCCATGGTATGTGGTCGATCGCATCGGTTTTTGCAAAGCTTAAGGAAATTAATTGCAATTCCTGGATCGCGTCTCTGAGTGATGTTAAAGTTTCGTTAAGATCGTCGATCGAAGCGTTCGCTCGTAGATCTGATTTTATTGGTAGTAAGAAAATCCGTTTATTTTTAATGAGCAACGGTCGTACTCTACAGAAAGTAAGGTCTGTGACCTTAGGCAATTGTCCAATAGAATCAAGATCTTTCGCTCCAGCGTCGACCGGCTGGCCTTTAGTAGTGACGAAGCAGACCAGGCTATCGTTTTCCATTGTCAGCCTGTCTCTCGTGGTTCTCATTCGAAATGTCTCGCTCACCCCGCTTGGTGTCTGAGTCAAATTATACGGTACAGTGGCAGGATCGAATATTTCAGAGTCGTCGTCTGATGAATCGTCGCTTTCGCCAGGCGCGCCCGCAACGTCCGAATCCCTGTTATCGCCGTCGGTTTCGGCTGGCTGCTCTACCGTTTCGTTATCGATATCTCGCGGCGTTGCCAAGCCTAAGTCGGGGCGCGCTTCGTTTTCATTCTGAGTGGATTCGGGTGTTACGGATGACCTCGGATCGAATATAGACGATTCGTCGTCGATGTCTAAGTCGTTGCTCGCGTTGGTATGGGGCGTGACTACTAAGACAGACGTCTCTGGCGGGTTACGCGAGAGCGCATCGGCGTTGCCGTTAATTCTACCGGGCTTGTATATTATTTTGTATTGATAATTTGCTAGCTTGAGTCTCCAATGGACCAAACGGTTAGCGGGATCTTTTATCGAGTGAAGCCAGACGAGCGGCTTATGGTCGGTGACGAGTGTGAATTCTCGACCGTATACATATGGTCTGAACTGTGTTACCGCATATACTATAGCCAAGAGTTCTTTCTCTATAGTCGAATAATTCTCCTCTGCCTTTGTGAGAGTTCTCGAAGTATACGATACCGGCCTATCTTTACCGACAACGCCCTGGCTTATTATCGCGCCTATAGCACTGTTCGATGCGTCCGTTGTTATAATGAATGGTTTTGTAAAATCCGGGTGCTGAAGGACAGGGGCATTACACAGTGCCTCTTTGAGCGTTGAGAAGGCTTGCTCCTGTGCGTCAGTCCACACGAATGTACTTTGCTTTTTTAATAATTGCGTCATTGGTCGCGCAATAGCTGAGAAATTTTCGATAAATCTGCGGTAATATCCCGCTAATCCAAGAAATTGTTTGATTTTCGTAGGAGTATCGGGACGAGGATAATTTTTAATGGAATCGAGTTTACGGGGGTCAGGTTTTACCCCTTCTTCACTGAGTACGTGGCCCAGATAGGCCACCTCCTTGCGAAGAAACTCGCACTTGTCTGGTTGTAGGCTGAGATTGGCTTTACGAAGGCGTTCGACAAGCCTTCGGTATTTAATAGCGTGCTCTTGAAGAGAGCTCGCGTAGATAACGATATCATCTAGATAAACAAAAAGTTCCGTTCCTTGTAGTCCGCACAACACCCTGTCCATAAGACGTTGGAACGTTGCGGGAGCATTTTTAAGCCCAAATGGCATGCGGCTAAATTGATAATGGCCAAATGGCGTAGAAAATGCCGTTTTCGGCGCGTCGACTGAATTTATTTTGATTTGATGGAACCCGCTGGCCAAATCGAAAACGGAAAAATATTTGGCGCTACCAAGTTGATCAAGAATGTCAGTAATATTGGGTAGCGGGTAAGCATCACCAATAGTTTTTTCATTAAGACCCCTGTAATCGATAACCATCCGCCATCGTGGTTTACCGGAAGAATCTGCTTTTTTAGGAACGATCCATACGGGTGAACTATAGGGTGATTCAGATGGCTCGATAATTTTTCCCGTAATTAGGTCTGTCACCTGTTTAGTTATTTCATCCTTATGCGCGGGTGGAAATCTATATTGTCGCGTAAAAACAGGTTGGTCATCAGTTGTCGTGATTTTATGTTCGATCGCGTTAGTCGGTTCTAAATGAGCACCGGGTATATGAAATAAGTCGGCACTCTCGTCGATTAATGAATATATGCTGTCTCGCTCCTCCTCATTCAAATGCTCGAGGCGGAGGAGAGTCTTCACTTTATCGGCTTTCGATTTGATTTCGTCATTCGTAACGCATGCAGTTAACACGTGTGTGTCCTTGAGCTCGAAGAGCTCGTATGGTTCGAGAGTCTGTGGGGGTAATAGAATATCTACGTCGCGCTCGGTTGTGTTGGAGACTTTAATATATATTAACCCGTTGTGATTCGTAACGAGGGCTTCGCCTGCGTAGATACCGTCGCCCAGATCTAAACGAGGAATATAACCGTCCGTCGTGTCTGTGTTTATAACCTTGGCCGAGACGACGCGGCTTGACCGCTGGGGAATGAGAGTCTTAAAAGATGTCTTGAATGGGAGCACGTGATTGCTCCATGTGACTGCTTCACGATCCCAATCTATAGTAGCCCTATTCAGTCCGTGAAATTCGGATCCTAATATAGCCGCTTGCTGGATTGGAAATTCGTCATCGACAATATGAAATGTACTTCTAGTTTCTACTATATCGATTTCGGTTTCCCCTCTGGTGTAGACCGGTGTCTCTGAAATGCCTTGCAATTTTAAAATGGAATACGGATTGACTTCGACGTCTTCGCATAATGCGCTCTTTTTTATTAAATTTGGATCGCATCCGGAATCTACTAGGAAGTCATTTTTGTCCTTAAGCTGAGGTGACGCAATTTCTACTACCGGTATATACGAAGAATGACTTAATCGGACGTTTGCTGTTCGGACGACTCGCTCGACGGGCCGTCCTCCGCTTGTATATATTTCACGGGGCGCTGTTGAGCGATCTCCGTCCGACTGGTCCCCTGTTCCATCGGACGGGGCTTCGCGTTTCCCGAATATTTTTCGTTCCGTTGTTTCGCGAAACATTGCTCAATCGTATGGCCTTGCTTGTTACAATACGAGCAAACTGCGCCTTCCGTGCGCGGAAGCGGTTTGCGTTTCGGTCTGAGTTCTGGGTGAATAGCCCAGCATTTTTCTGCGAGATGCCCCTTTTTGTTACATTGCGGACAAACTACAGATTGCGAGGAGGACGAAGACGCGATTTTAACCGATGCTGTTGGAGATGTTTCTTTAATTTCCGGCTTGAAACGAGTATTATCGCGATCTATTTCTTTCTCGACGCGAATGGCAGTTGCGTAGGCATCGGTGAGACTCTCGTATCCCTCTAATTTTAATCGGAATCTGTAATCTGGTGGCAACCCGGCAATGAAACAGTCGAGGGTTTCTTTTTCGAGATATTGTTTGTTTAGCGCCGAGAGCTCTCCGAGGCCCGCGGTTTCTCCATCAATTATGGCGCAATGGAGGTATTTGACTCGACTGATGTAATCAATGATATGTTCATTTTTGTTTTTGCAATGCTCCCGAGGTCACCGCGGTACTGATTGACTGTCTTTGCACTACCAAAAATTGTCTTTAACTTGTTACAAAAATCGCCAATTGTCAAAAAGGTGTCGTCTTCGACAGCAGTGTAGGCTCTACCCTTGAGTTTGTTTCTAAGAAGTCGAGCCACGATGGCTTCGTTTACCGGCGGGAATAGCTCGCGTATCCGCTGGCATGCGCGTGAGAATTTTAATACGGGCATATTCACGCCGTCGAACGTCGGTACTGCTTCTAAGGCGTCCTTGTATGAGAGAGACGGGTTGTTGGTTCGCGGACCAAGAAATGCATCCGGGGATATGTCAACGTTATTTCGATTATTTGCCGAATTTCTTAATTCCGCCATCTCTCTTTTAAGTTGCGTTAATTCATCAAATACTGCGGACATCGGGTGTTCTGGGGTGCTACCGGGTGGTCCGTACGCACCGTCTTCGGGAGTTTCAAATTCAGCGAAGCGCTTTGCTTGTAGCTGTTCTTGTTCTATGAGTTTATTTTCGCGTTCCAATATAGTATTAAAATCTTTCTTTAAACCTTTTTCACGGTCTTGAATTGCTTTTTGTTGGTTTTTTAATTCTTTCTCAAATTCGAGCAGCCTTTGTTCGTCAGCACGGAGTTCTTCCTCCGTCTTTTCGCCTAATTTCTTTGAGCGTGTCGAAGCCATTTTGACCGATATGAATAATGGAGTGAGTTCGGAAATAAACCAGTGACTTAAGGTATCCCACCGCTGTCACCAGAAATTTACTGTTACGTCGCGGATGCAAATGTTATATTTTTAAAAAGCAAAATTTGGAAACGCGCGAAATAACAGGTATTGATCCTCAATTTGCACGAGAATGTGCTCGTCCGGGATGAGGACTGAAAGGACTAATTTATTTCCGAATATTAAATAGAGTGTGTGTATTATTTATTAATTATGTGTTATACCTTTCGATGATTATTCGAGCGGAAGAGCGTAGAGGGTGATGATGGCTTGGTTGTACGTGATGGCCTCGACGTCGGAATTGGGTCGATCAGCTGTGCTGGTAACTGCCTCGAGGTCAGCCGTTCTTTGCCGTACGAGCTCTATCGGTGTTGGAAGAATGACGTCGGAAATAATCCGAGGTAGTATAGGTGTCGCGTTCACGAACTCGACGATTTCTTTTAAAGCGAGATAAAGTCTTTTCTCTGGCACACTATGTCCCGGCGGACTTTTACTTTTACCGAGCTTAATAGCGTCCCGTCTTCGAGAGTTGAATTTACAACCGCCTCGCCTTCTACCCATAGGGTGTATACGCGACGGTTAGCAGCGGACGTGGCTGTTCGGGGTATCGTGACGGATGTTGTTATTCAGATAAAATAGGCTGGGAAGTGCCGGCTAGCTACAGCCTCCAGTGCTCGAGACAATGAGCACTGCGACGTGGCTGTTGCGTAGAGGCACGAACGAGGTAGAGGATAAAGCGAGGAATGTGCTACGCGTGTATGACAAAGGAGGCACAAAGAGTATGACGAGTTTAGCTTGGGAATAAATAAAAGAACCACTACAAGTTTCTGCGTCGAGTGCGCAAGCGACTGCGCGACAAGGAGGCGAACGAGTAATGATTACAACACAGGAGAGTCACAGCAGAGTAAAAGAATCGATACAAGTTTCGGGCGTCCAGTGCGCAGGTGTATGCGCGACAAAGAGGCGAACGAGTAACGATTGAGATAGAGTGAGATGAGAGAATCGTTGCGAGTTTCGGCATCTACTGCATGTGGCAGAGAGGCGAACGAGCAATGATTGAGATGAAACGAGTTTGAAAATAGAATAGGTTGTAACAAGGTTAATAAGCGTTTTCTTTGGGATTTTCAATAATGGAGATAATATCGAAGCGGGTGAAGTCAAGGAGACACTGATGTTACACCGTAAATGGTTAAATATGTATATTGATATTTAAGTTGCACGATACACGAGAGTAAACTTTTATTACGCGACTTACAGGATCACCGCGGAGTCAGTCTGTTCGTTTCGCGTAAAAAGAATTATGTCGTACGGAACACTTGTACAGTTTCAGATTGATAACCGCTCGGAAACTTCGCAAACATTTACTTCGTACCCGAGATGCTACGCGTATATAATTTCTAGTCGCGCTGACGCTAAGTACAGAAGATACAGACGGAATGACCGAAGAGCCTGGCACGCAGGCCAGTAATATAACTGTTCAGATGTTGGTGGGGATAGCCTCCTCTCGAGCTGCGTCGCTGAGGCGATGCGCGCGCATTATTCTAAGTCTAAGGCCGTGGGAAGAGACGTTTGGTGCTCGAGAGTCTCGGGCCAACGGATGTTATGTCTACACTCGCCGACAGTGGAGTGAGGCGTTCGGTGCTCGAGTCTCGAGCCAACGGATGTTATGTCTACACTCGCCGACAATGGAGTGGAGTGAGACGCTTGGCGTTCGAACCTCGGGCTGGCGGATGTTATGTCTGCACTCGCCGACAGAGGAGTGGAGTGAGACGCTTGGCGTTCGAACCTCGGGCCAGCGGATGTTATGTCTACACTCGCCGACAGAGGAGTGGAGTGAGACGTTTGGCGTTCGAACCTCGAACCAGCGGATGTTATGTCTACACTCGCCGACAGAGGAGTGGAGTCAGACGTTTGGCGTTCGAACCTTGGGCCGGCGGATGTCATGTCTACGCTCGCCGACTGTCGCATCGACCGCTGACTGGCTTGATGAAGCGTGGGAGCCTAAGCGTGAATATAATGTTAAAAGGTCGTATGTAGAGTACAGGTCGATATTGTCATACCTGAAGTACAGTAGATGCTTCTTAACGCAAGGTATAATAGTGAATGTCGTATAGAATGTATAAAAAATATGTCGAGTCTCGTACGTTGAGTCTTAGTGGAAGTACAGTATGGGCTGCTACGTAATTAATATAGAAACTGTCATATTGTGTGCAGTACATGAGTAGAATATACGACCTCTTTAAGCTTATAGAATATAATAATCGTAAAAGTAGGAGTACAGGGTTACATATGTATGGTTATTTATTCTGCCACCTGATAATAACGTATATTGCTGATTACATATAAGAGTAAAGATATTTTATATAAGTTGGAGTCGATCTCGGGACGTAACACTCTATCTCTCTATCTCTCTATCTCTCTATCTCTCTATCTCTCTATCTCTCTATCTCTCTATCTCTCTATCCTCTCTATCTCTCTATCTCTCTATCTCTCTATCTCTCTATCTCTCTATCTCTCTATCTCTCTATCTCTCTATCTCTCTATCTCTCTATCTCTCTATCTCTCTATCTCTCTATCTCTCTATCTCTCTATCTCTCTATCTCTCTATCTCTCTATCTCTCTATCTCTCTATCTCTCTATCTCTCTATCTCTCTATCTCTCTATCTCTCTATCTCTCTATCTCTCTATCTCTCTATCTCTCTATCTCTCTATCTCTCTATCTCTCTATCTCTCTATCTCTCTACCTCTCATCTCTCTATCTTTTTATCTCTCTATCTCTCTATCTCTCTATCTCTCGATCTCTCTACCTCTCTATCTCTCTATCTCTCTGTCTCTCTATCTCTCTATCTCTCTATCTCTCTATCTCTTTATCTCTCTATCTCTCTATCTCTCTATCTCTCTATCTCTCTATCTCTCTATCTCTCTATCTCTCTATCTCTCTATCTCTCTATCTCTCTATCTCTCTATCTCTCTATCTCTCTATCTCTCTATCTCTCTATCTCTCTATCTCTCTATCTCTCTATCTCTCTATCTCTCTATCTCTCTATCTCTCTATCTCTCTATCTCTCTATCTCTCTATCTCTCTATCTCTCTATCTCTCTATCTCTCTATCTCTCTATCTCTCTATCTCTCTATCTCTCTATGTCTCTATCTCTCTATCTCTCTATCTCTCAATCTCTCTATCTCTCTATCTCTCTATCTCTCTATCTCTCTATCTTTCGATCTCTCTATCTCTCTATCTCTCTCTCTCTCTCTCTCCATCTCTCTGTTCCTGTATCTCTCTATCTCTCTATCTTTCTATCTCTCTATCTCTCTATCTCTCTATCTCTCTATCTCTCTATCTCTCTATCTCTCTATCTCTCTATCTCTCTATCTCTCTATCTCTCTATCTCTCTATCTCTCTATCTCTCTATCTCTCTATCTCTCTATCTCTCTATCTCTCTATCTCTCTATCTCTCTATCTCTCTATCTCTCTATCTCTCTATCTCTCTATCTCTCTATCTCTCTATCTCTCTATCTCTCTATCTCTCTATCTCTCTATCTCTCTATCTCTCTCTCTATCTCTCTATCTCTCTATCTCTCTATCTCTCTATCTCATCTATCTCTCTATCTCTCTATCTCTCTATCTCTCTATCTCTCTATCTCTCTATCTCTCTATCTCTCTATCTCTCTATCTCTCTATCTCTCTATCTCTCTATCTCTCTATCTCTCTATCTCTCTATCTCTCTATCTCTCTATCTCTCTATCTCTCTATCTCTCTATCTCTCTATCTCTCTATCTCTCTATCTCTCTATCTCTCTATCTCTCTATCTCTCTATCTCTCTATCTCTCTATCTCTCTATCTCTCTATCTCTCTATCTCTCTATCTCTCTATCTCTCTATCTCTCTATCTCTCTATCTCTCTATCTCTCTATCTCTCTATCTCTCTATCTCTCTATCTCTCTATCTCTCTATCTCTCTATCTCTCTATCTCTCTATCTCTCTATCTCTCTATCTCTCTATCTCTCTATCTCTCTATCTCTCTATCTCTCTATCTCTCTATCTCTCTATCTCTCTATCTCTCTATCTCTCTATCTCTCTATCTCTCTATCTCTCTATCTCTCTATCTCTCTATCTCTCTATCTCTCTATCTCTCTATCTCTCTATCTCTCTATCTCTCTATCTCTCTATCTCTCTATCTCTCTATCTCTCTATCTCTCTATCTCTCTATCTCTCTATCTCTCTATCTCTCTATCTCTCTATCTCTCTATCTCTCTATCTCTCTATCTCTCTATCTCTCTATCTCTCTATCTCTCTATCTCTCTATCTCTCTATCTCTCTATCTCTCTATCTCTCTATCTCTCTATCTCTCTATCTCTCTATCTCTCTATCTCTCTATCTCTCTATCTCTCTATCTCTCTATCTCTCTATCTCTCTATCTCTCTATCTCTCTATCTCTCTATCTCTCTATCTCTCTATCTCTCTATCTCTCTATCTCTCTATCTCTCTATCTCTCTATCTCTCTATCTCTCTATCTCTCTATCTCTCTATCTCTCTATCTCTCTATCTCTCTATCTCTCTATCTCTCTATCTCTCTATCTCTCTATCTCTCTATCTCTCTATCTCTCTATCTCTCTATCTCTCTATCTCTCTATCTCTCTATCTCTCTATCTCTCTATCTCTCTATCTCTCTATCTCTCTATCTCTCTATCTCTCTATCTCTCTATCTCTCTATCTCTCTATCTCTCTATCTCTCTATCTCTCTATCTCTCTATCTCTCTATCTCTCTATCTCTCTATCTCTCTATCTCTCTATCTCTCTATCTCTCTATCTCTCTATCTCTCTATCTCTCTATCTCTCTATCTCTCTATCTCTCTATCTCTCTATCTCTCTATCTCTCTATCTCTCTATCTCTCTATCTCTCTATCTCTCTATCTCTCTATCTCTCTATCTCTCTATCTCTCTATCTCTCTATCTCTCTATCTCTCTATCTCTCTATCTCTCTATCTCTCTATCTCTCTATCTCTCTATCTCTCTATCTCTCTATCTCTCTATCTCTCTATCTCTCTATCTCTCTATCTCTCTATCTCTCTATCTCTCTATCTCTCTATCTCTCTATCTCTCTATCTCTCTATCTCTCTATCTCTCTATCTCTCTATCTCTCTATCTCTCTATCTCTCTATCTCTCTATCTCTCTATCTCTCTATCTCTCTATCTCTCTATCTCTCTATCTCTCTATCTCTCTATCTCTCTATCTCTCTATCTCTCTATCTCTCTATCTCTCTATCTCTCTATCTCTCTATCTCTCTATCTCTCTATCTCTCTATCTCTCTATCTCTCTATCTCTCTATCTCTCTATCTCTCTATCTCTCTATCTCTCTATCTCTCTATCTCTCTATCTCTCTATCTCTCTATCTCTCTATCTCTCTATCTCTCTATCTCTCTATCTCTCTATCTCTCTATCTCTCTATCTCTCTATCTCTCTATCTCTCTATCTCTCTATCTCTCTATCTCTCTATCTCTCTATCTCTCTATCTCTCTATCTCTCTATCTCTCTATCTCTCTATCTCTCTATACTCTCTATCTCTCTATCTCTCTATCTCTCTATCTCTCTATCTCTCTATCTCTCTATCTCTCTATCTCTCTATCTCTCTATCTCTCTATCTCTCTATCTCTCTATCTCTCTATCTCTCTATCTCTCTATCTCTCTATCTCTCTATCTCTCTATCTTATCTCTCTATCTCTCTATCTCTCTATCTCTCTATCTCTCTATCTCTCTATCTCTCTATCTCTCTATCTCTCTATCTCTCTATCTCTCTATCTCTCTATCTCTCTATCTCTCTATCTCTCTATCTCTCTATCTCTCTATCTCTCTATCTCTCTATCTCTCTATCTCTCTATCTCTCTATCTCTCTATCTCTCTATCTCTCTATCTCTCTATCTCTCTATCTCTCTATCTCTCTATCTCTCTATCTCTCTATCTCTCTATCTCTCTATCTCACTATCTCTCTATCTCTCTATCTCTCTATCTCTCTATCTCTCTATCTCTCTATCTCTCTATCTCTCTATCTCTCTATCTCTCTATCTCTCTATCTCTCTATCTCTCTATCTCTCTATCTCTCTATCTCTCTATCTCTCTATCTCTCTATCTCTCTATCTCTCTATCTCTCTATCTCTCTATCTCTCTATCTCTCTATCTCTCTATCTCTCTATCTCTCTATCTCTCTATCTCTCTATCTCTCTATCTCTCTATCTCTCTATCTCTCTATCTCTCTATCTCTCTATCTCTCTATCTCTCTATCTCTCTATCTCTCTATCTCTCTATCTCTCTATCTCTCTATCTCTCTATCTCTCTATCTCTCTATCTCTCTATCTCTCTATCTCTCTATCTCTCTATCTCTCTATCTCTCTATCTCTCTATCTCTCTATCTCTCTATCTCTCTATCTCTCTATCTCTCTATCTCTCTATCTCTCTATCTCTCTATCTCTCTATCTCTCTATCTCTCTATCTCTCTATCTCTCTATCTCTCTATCTCTCTATCTCTCTATCTCTCTATCTCTCTATCTCTCTATCTCTCTATCTCTCTATCTCTCTATCTCTCTATCTCTCTATCTCTCTATCTCTCTATCTCTCTATCTCTCTATCTCTCTATCTCTCTATCTCTCTATCTCTCTATCTCTCTATCTCTCTATCTCTCTATCTCTCTATCTCTCTATCTCTCTATCTCTCTATCTCTCTATCTCTCTATCTCTCTATCTCTCTATCTCTCTATCTCTCTATCTCTCTATCTCTCTATCTCTCTATCTCTCTATCTCTCTATCTCTCTATCTCTCTATCTCTCTATCTCTCTATCTCTCTATCTCTCTATCTCTCTATCTCTCTATCTCTCTATCTCTCTATCTCTCTATCTCTCTATCTCTCTATCTCTCTATCTCTCTATCTCTCTATCTCTCTATCTCTCTATCTCTCTATCTCTCTATCTCTCTATCTCTCTATCTCTCTATCTCTCTATCTCTCTATCTCTCTATCTCTCTATCTCTCTATCTCTCTATCTCTCTATCTCTCTATCTCTCTATCTCTCTATCTCTCTATCTCTCTATCTCTCTATCTCTCTATCTCTCTATCTCTCTATCTCTCTATCTCTCTATCTCTCTATCTCTCTATCTCTCTATCTCTCTATCTCTCTATCTCTCTATCTCTCTATCTCTCTATCTCTCTATCTCTCTATCTCTCTATCTCTCTATCTCTCTATCTCTCTATCTCTCTATCTCTCTATCTCTCTATCTCTCTATCTCTCTATCTCTCTATCTCTCTATCTCTCTATCTCTCTATCTCTCTATCTCTCTATCTCTCTATCTCTCTATCTCTCTATCTCTCTATCTCTCTATCTCTCTATCTCTCTATCTCTCTATCTCTCTATCTCTCTATCTCTCTATCTCTCTATCTCTCTATCTCTCTATCTCTCTATCTCTCTATCTCTCTATCTCTCTATCTCTCTATCTCTCTATCTCTCTATCTCTCTATCTCTCTATCTCTCTATCTCTCTATCTCTCTATCTCTCTATCTCTCTATCTCTCTATCTCTCTATCTCTCTATCTCTCTATCTCTCTATCTCTCTATCTCTCTATCTCTCTATCTCTCTATCTCTCTATCTCTCTATCTCTCTATCTCTCTATCTCTCTATCTCTCTATCTCTCTATCTCTCTATCTCTCTATCTCTCTATCTCTCTATCTCTCTATCTCTCTATCTCTCTATCTCTCTATCTCTCTATCTCTCTATCTCTCTATCTCTCTATCTCTCTATCTCTCTATCTCTCTATCTCTCTATCTCTCTATCTCTCTATCTCTCTATCTCTCTATCTCTCTATCTCTCTATCTCTCTATCTCTCTATCTCTCTATCTCTCTATCTCTCTATCTCTCTATCTCTCTATCTCTCTATCTCTCTATCTCTCTATCTCTCTATCTCTCTATCTCTCTATCTCTCTATCTCTCTATCTCTCTATCTCTCTATCTCTCTATCTCTCTATCTCTCTATCTCTCTATCTCTCTATCTCTCTATCTCTCTATCTCTCTATCTCTCTATCTCTCTATCTCTCTATCTCTCTATCTCTCTATCTCTCTATCTCTCTATCTCTCTATCTCTCTATCTCTCTATCTCTCTATCTCTCTATCTCTCTATCTCTCTATCTCTCTATCTCTCTATCTCTCTATCTCTCTATCTCTCTATCTCTCTATCTCTCTATCTCTCTATCTCTCTATCTCTCTATCTCTCTATCTCTCTATCTCTCTATCTCTCTATCTCTCTATCTCTCTATCTCTCTATCTCTCTATCTCTCTATCTCTCTATCTCTCTATCTCTCTATCTCTCTATCTCTCTATCTCTCTATCTCTCTATCTCTCTATCTCTCTATCTCTCTATCTCTCTATCTCTCTATCTCTCTATCTCTCTATCTCTCTATCTCTCTATCTCTCTATCTCTCTATCTCTCTATCTCTCTATCTCTCTATCTCTCTATCTCTCTATCTCTCTATCTCTCTATCTCTCTATCTCTCTATCTCTCTATCTCTCTATCTCTCTATCTCTCTATCTCTCTATCTCTCTATCTCTCTATCTCTCTATCTCTCTATCTCTCTATCTCTCTATCTCTCTATCTCTCTATCTCTCTATCTCTCTATCTCTCTATCTCTCTATCTCTCTATCTCTCTATCTCTCTATCTCTCTATCTCTCTATCTCTCTATCTCTCTATCTCTCTATCTCTCTATCTCTCTATCTCTCTATCTCTCTATCTCTCTATCTCTCTATCTCTCTATCTCTCTATCTCTCTATCTCTCTATCTCTCTATCTCTCTATCTCTCTATCTCTCTATCTCTCTATCTCTCTATCTCTCTATCTCTCTATCTCTCTATCTCTCTATCTCTCTATCTCTCTATCTCTCTATCTCTCTATCTCTCTATCTCTCTATCTCTCTATCTCTCTATCTCTCTATCTCTCTATCTCTCTATCTCTCTATCTCTCTATCTCTCTATCTCTCTATCTCTCTATCTCTCTATCTCTCTATCTCTCTATCTCTCTATCTCTCTATCTCTCTATCTCTCTATCTCTCTATCTCTCTATCTCTCTATCTCTCTATCTCTCTATCTCTCTATCTCTCTATCTCTCTATCTCTCTATCTCTCTATCTCTCTATCTCTCTATCTCTCTATCTCTCTATCTCTCTATCTCTCTATCTCTCTATCTCTCTATCTCTCTATCTCTCTATCTCTCTATCTCTCTATCTCTCTATCTCTCTATCTCTCTATCTCTCTATCTCTCTATCTCTCTATCTCTCTATCTCTCTATCTCTCTATCTCTCTATCTCTCTATCTCTCTATCTCTCTATCTCTCTATCTCTCTATCTCTCTATCTCTCTATCTCTCTATCTCTCTATCTCTCTATCTCTCTATCTCTCTATCTCTCTATCTCTCTATCTCTCTATCTCTCTATCTCTCTATCTCTCTATCTCTCTATCTCTCTATCTCTCTATCTCTCTATCTCTCTATCTCTCTATCTCTCTATCTCTCTATCTCTCTATCTCTCTATCTCTCTATCTCTCTATCTCTCTATCTCTCTATCTCTCTATCTCTCTATCTCTCTATCTCTCTATCTCTCTATCTCTCTATCTCTCTATCTCTCTATCTCTCTATCTCTCTATCTCTCTATCTCTCTATCTCTCTATCTCTCTATCTCTCTATCTCTCTATCTCTCTATCTCTCTATCTCTCTATCTCTCTATCTCTCTATCTCTCTATCTCTCTATCTCTCTATCTCTCTATCTCTCTATCTCTCTATCTCTCTATCTCTCTATCTCTCTATCTCTCTATCTCTCTATCTCTCTATCTCTCTATCTCTCTATCTCTCTATCTCTCTATCTCTCTATCTCTCTATCTCTCTATCTCTCTATCTCTCTATCTCTCTATCTCTCTATCTCTCTATCTCTCTATCTCTCTATCTCTCTATCTCTCTATCTCTCTATCTCTCTATCTCTCTATCTCTCTATCTCTCTATCTCTCTATCTCTCTATCTCTCTATCTCTCTATCTCTCTATCTCTCTATCTCTCTATCTCTCTATCTCTCTATCTCTCTATCTCTCTATCTCTCTCTCTCTCTCTATCTCTCTATCTCTCTATCTCTCTATCTCTCTATCTCTCTATCTCTCTATCTCTCTATCTCTCTATCTCTCTATCTCTCTATCTCTCTATCTCTCTATCTCTCTATCTCTCTATCTCTCTATCTCTCTATCTCTCTATCTCTCTATCTCTCTATCTCTCTATCTCTCTATCTCTCTATCTCTCTATCTCTCTATCTCTCTATCTCTCTATCTCTCTATCTCTCTATCTCTCTATCTCTCTATCTCTCTATCTCTCTATCTCTCTATCTCTCTATCTCTCTATCTCTCTATCTCTCTATCTCTCTATCTCTCTATCTCTCTATCTCTCTATCTCTCTATCTCTCTATCTCTCTATCTCTCTATCTCTCTATCTCTCTATCTCTCTATCTCTCTATCTCTCTATCTCTCCATCTCTCTATCTCTCTATCTCTCTATCTCTCTATCTCTCTATCTCTCTATCTCTCTATCTCTCTATCTCTCTATCTCTCTATCTCTCTATCTCTCTATCTCTCTATCTCTCTATCTCTCTATCTCTCTATCTCTCTATCTCTCTATCTCTCTATCTCTCTATCTCTCTATCTCTCTATCTCTCTATCTCTCTATCTCTCTATCTCTCTATCTCTCTATCTCTCTATCTCTCTATCTCTCTATCTCTCTATCTCTCTATCTCTCTATCTCTCTATCTCTCTATCTCTCTATCTCTCTATCTCTCTATCTCTCTATCTCTCTATCTCTCTATCTCTCTATCTCTCTATCTCTCTATCTCTCTATCTCTCTATCTCTCTATCTCTCTATCTCTCTATCTCTCTATCTCTCTATCTCTCTATCTCTCTATCTCTCTATCTCTCTATCTCTCTATCTCTCTATCTCTCTATCTCTCTATCTCTCTATCTCTCTATCTCTCTATCTCTCTATCTCTCTCTCTATCTCTATCTCTCTATCTCTCTATCTCTCTATCTCTCTATCTCTCTATCTCTCTATCTCTCTATCTCTCTATCTCTCTATCTCTCTATCTCTCTATCTCTCTATCTCTCTATCTCTCTATCTCTCTATCTCTCTATCTCTCTATCTCTCTATCTCTCTATCTCTCTATCTCTCTATCTCTCTATCTCTCTATCTCTCTATCTCTCTATCTCTCTATCTCTCTATCTCTCTATCTCTCTATCTCTCTATCTCTCTATCTCTCTATCTCTCTATCTCTCTATCTCTCTATCTCTCTATCTCTCTATCTCTCTATCTCTCTATCTCTCTATCTCTCTATCTCTCTATCTCTCTATCTCTCTATCTCTCTATCTCTCTATCTCTCTATCTCTCTATCTCTCTATCTCTCTATCTCTCTATCTCTCTATCTCTCTATCTCTCTATCTCTCTATCTCTCTATCTCTCTATCTCTCTATCTCTCTATCTCTCTATCTCTCTATCTCTCTATCTCTCTATCTCTCTATCTCACTATCTCTCTATCTCTCTATCTCTCTATCTCTCTATCTCTCTATCTCTCTATCTCTCTATCTCTCTATCTCTCTATCTCTCTATCTCTCTATCTCTCTATCTCTCTATCTCTCTATCTCTCTATCTCTCTATCTCTCTATTTCTCTATCTCTCTATCTCTCTATCTCTCTATCTCTCTATCTCTCTATCTCTCTATCTCTCTATCTCTCTATCTCTCTATCTCTCTATCTCTCTATCTTTCTATCTCTCTATCTCTTATCTCTCTATCTCTCTATCTCTCTATCTCTCTATCTCTCTATCTCTCTATCTCTCTATCTCTCTATCTCTCTATCTCTCTATCTCTCTATCTCTCTATCTCTCTATCTCTCTATCTCTCTATCTCTTCTATCTCTCTATCTCTCTATCTCTCTATCTCTCTATCTCTCTATCTCTCTATCTCTCTATCTCTCTATCTCTCTATCTCTCTATCTCTCTATCTCTCTATCTCTCTATCTCTCTATCTCTCTATCTCTCTATCTCTCTATCTCTCTATCTCTCTATCTCTCTATCTCTCTATCTCTCTATCTCTCTATCTCTCTATCTCTCTATCTCTCTATCTCTCTATCTCTCTATCTCTCTATCTCTCTATCTCTCTATCTCTCTATCTCTCTATCTCTCTATCTCTCTATCTCTCTATCTCTCTATCTCTCTATCTCTCTATCTCTCTATCTCTCTATCTCTCTATCTCTCTATCTCTCTATCTCTCTATCTCTCTATCTCTCTATCTCTCTATCTCTCTATCTCTCTATCTCTCTATCTCTCTATCTCTCTATCTCTCTATCTCTCTATCTCTCTATCTCTCTATCTCTCTATCTCTCTATCTCTCTATCTCTCTATCTCTCTATCTCTCTATCTCTCTATCTCTCTATCTCTCTATCTCTCTATCTCTCTATCTCTCTATCTCTCTATCTCTCTATCTCTCTATCTCTCTATCTCTCTATCTCTCTATCTCTCTATCTCTCTATCTCTCTATCTCTCTATCTCTCTATCTCTCTATCTCTCTATCTCTCTATCTCTCTATCTCTCTATCTCTCTATCTCTCTATCTCTCTATCTCTCTATCTCTCTATCTCTCTATCTCTCTATCTCTCTATCTCTCTATCTCTCTATCTCTCTATCTCTCTATCTCTCTATCTCTCTATCTCTCTATCTCTCTATCTCTCTATCTCTCTATCTCTCTATCTCTCTATCTCTCTATCTCTCTATCTCTCTATCTCTCTATCTCTCTATCTCTCTATCTCTCTATCTCTCTATCTCTCTATCTCTCTATCTCTCTATCTCTCTATCTCTCTATCTCTCTATCTCTCTATCTCTCTTTCTCTCTATCTCTCTATCTCTCTACTCTCTATCTCTCTATCTCTCTATCTCTCTATCTCTCTATCTCTCTATCTCTCTATCTCTCTATCTCTCTATCTCTCTATCTCTCTATCTCTCTATCTCTCTATCTCTCTATCTCTCTATCTCTCTATGCTCTCTATCTCTCTATCTCTCTATCTCTCTATCTCTCTATCTCTCTATCTCTCTCTCTCTATCTCTCTATCTCTCTATCTCTCTATCTCTCTATCTCTCTATCTCTCTATCTCTCTATCTCTCTATCTCTCTATCTCTCTATCTCTCTATCTCTCTATCTCTCTATCTCTCTATCTCTCTATCTCTCTATCTCTCTATCTCTCTATCTCTCTATCTCTCTATCTCTCTATCTCTTTATCTCTCTATCTCTCTATCTCTCTATCTCTCTATCTCTCTATCTCTCTATCTCTCTATCTCTCTATCTCTCTATCTCTCTATCTCTCTATCTCTCTATCTCTCTATCTCTCTATCTCTCTATCTCTCTATCTCATCTCTCTATCTCTCTATCTCTCTATCTCTCTATCTCTCTATCTCTCTATCTCTCTATCTCTCTATCTCTCTATCTCTCTATCTCTCTATCTCTCTATCTCTCTATCTCTCTATCTCTCTATCTCTCTATCTCTCTATCTCTCTATCTCTCTATCTCTCTATCTCTCTATCTCTCTATCTCTCTATCTCTCTATCTCTCTATCTCTCTATCTCTCTATCTCTCTATCTCTCTATCTCTCTATCTCTCTATCTCTCTATCTCTCTATCTCTCTATCTCTCTATCTCTCTATCTCTCTATCTCTCTATCTCTCTATCTCTCTATCTCTCTATCTCTCTATCTCTCTATCTCTCTATCTCTCTATCTCTCTATCTCTCTATCTCTCTATCTCTCTATCTCTCTATCTCTCTATCTCTCTATCTCTCTATCTCTCTATCTCTCTATCTCTCTATCTCTCTATCTCTCTATCTCTCTATCTCTCTATCTCTCTATCTCTCTATCTCTCTATCTCTCTATCTCTCTATCTCTCTATCTCTCTATCTCTCTATCTCTCTATCTCTCTATCTCTCTATTCTCTCTATCTCTCTATCTCTCTATCTCTCTATCTCTCTATCTCTCTATCTCTCTATCCTCTATCTCTCTATCTCTCTATCTCTCTATCTCTCTATCTCTCTATCTCTCTATCTCTCTATCTCTCTATCTCTCTATCTCTCTATCTCTCTATCTCTCTATCTCTCTATCTCTCTATCTCTCTATCTCTCTATCTCTCTATCTCTCTATCTCTCTATCTCTCTATCTCTCTATCTCTCTATCTCTCTATCTCTCTATCTCTCTATCTCTCTATCTCTCTATCTCTCTATCTCTCTATCTCTCTATCTCTATCTCTCTATCTCTCTATCTCTCTATCTCTCTATCTCTCTATCTCTCTATCTCTCTATCTCTCTATCTCTCTATCTCTCTATCTCTCTATCTCTCTATCTCTCTATCTCTCTATCTCTCTATCTCTCTATCTCTCTATCTCTCTATCTCTCTATCTCTCTATCTCTCTATCTCTCTATCTCTCTATCTCTCTAT
Source organism: Sussaba pulchella (assembly GCA_963971145.1). Taxonomy (NCBI): domain Eukaryota; kingdom Metazoa; phylum Arthropoda; class Insecta; order Hymenoptera; family Ichneumonidae; genus Sussaba; species Sussaba pulchella. Next base: position 34,924 of record CAXAQZ010000159.1, read on the forward strand.
CTCTCTATCTCTCTATCTCTCTATCTCTCTATCTCTCTATCTCTCTATCTCTCTATCTCTCTATCTCTCTATCTCTCTATCTCTCTATCTCTCTATCTCTCTATCTCTCTATCTCTCTATCTCTCTATCTCTCTATCTCTCTATCTCTCTATCTCTCTATCTCTCTATCTCTCTATCTCTCTATCTCTCTATCTCTCTATCTCTCTATCTCTCTATCTCTCTATCTCTCTATCTCTCTATCTCTCTATCTCTCTATCTCTCTATCTCTCTATCTCTATCTCTCTATCTCTCTATCTCTCTATCTCTCTATCTCTCTATCTCTCTATCTCTCTATCTCTCTATCTCTCTATCTCTCTATCTCTCTATCTCTCTTTCTCTCTCTCTTTATCTCTATCTCTCTATCTCTCTATCTCTCTATCTCTCTATCCCTATCTCTCTATCTCTCTATCTCTCTATCTCTCTATCTCTTTATCTCGTATCTCTCTATCTCTCTCTCTCTCTCTATCTTCTATCTCTCATCTCTTATCTCTCTATCTCTCTATCTCTCTATCTCTCTATCTCTCTATCTCTCTATCTCTCTATCTCTCTATCTCTCTATCTCTCTATCTCTCTATCTCTCTATCTCTCTATCTCTCTATCTCTCTATCTCTCTATCTCTCTATCTCTCTATCTCTCTATCTCTCTATCTCTCTATCTCTCTATCTCTCTATCTCTCTATCTCTCTATCTCTCTATCTCTCTATCTCTCTATCTCTCTATCTCTCTATCTCTCTATCTCTCTATCTCTCTATCTCTCTATCTCTCTATCTCTCTATCTCTCTATCTCTCTATCTCTCTATCTCTCTATCTCTCTATCTCTCTATCTCTCTATCTCTCTATCTCTCTATCTCTCTATCTCTCTATCTCTCTATCTCTCTATCTCTCTATCTCTCTATCTCTCTATCTCTCTATCTCTCTATCTCTCTATCTCTCTATCTCTCTATCTCTCTATCTCTCTATCTCTCTATCTCTCTATCTCTCTATCTCTCTATCTCTCTATCTCTCTATCTCTCTATCTCTCTATCTCTCTATCTCTCTATCTCTCTATCTCTCTATCTCTCTATCTCTCTATCTCTCTATCTCTCTATCTCTCTATCTCTCTATCTCTCTATCTCTCTATCTCTCTATCTCTCTATCTCTCTATCTCTCTATCTCTCTATCTCTCTATCTCTCTATCTCTCTATCTCTCTATCTCTCTATCTCTCTATCTCTCTATCTCTCTATCTCTCTATCTCTCTACTCTCTCTCTATCTCTCTATCTCTCTATCTCTCTATCTCTCTATCTCTCTATCTCTCTATCTCTCTATCTCTCTATCTCTCTATCTCTCTATCTCTCTATCTCTCTATCTCTCTATCTCTCTATCTCTCTATCTCTCTATCTCTCTATCTCTCTATCTCTCTATCTCTCTATCTCTCTATCTCTCTATCTCTCTATCTCTCTATCTCTCTATCTCTCTATCTCTCTATCTATCTCTCTATCTCTCTATCTCTCTATCTCTCTATCTCTCTATCTCTCTATCTCTCTATCTCTCTATCTCTCTATCTCTCTATCTCTCTATCTCTCTATCTCTCTATCTCTCTATCTCTCTATCTCTCTATCTCTCTATCTCTCTATCTCTCTATCTCTCTATCTCTCTATCTCTCTATCTCTCTATCTCTCTATCTCTCTATCTCTCTATCTCTCTATCTCTCTATCTCTCTATCTCTCTATCTCTCTATCTCTCTATCTCTCTATCTCTCTATCTCTCTATCTCTCTATCTCTCTATCTCTCTATCTCTCTATCTCTCTATCTCTCTATCTCTCTATCTCTCTATCTCTCTATCTCTCTATCTCTCTATCTCTCTATCTCTCTATCTCTCTATCTCTCTATCTCTCTATCTCTCTATCTCTCTATCTCTCTATCTCTCTATCTCTCTATCTCTCTATCTCTCTATCTCTCTATCTCTCTATCTCTCTATCTCTCTATCTCTCTATCTCTCTATCTCTCTATCTCTCTATCTCTCTATCTCTCTATCTCTCTATCTCTCTATCTCTCTATCTCTCTATCTCTCTATCTCTCTATCTCTCTATCTCTCTATCTCTCTATCTCTCTATCTCTCTATCTCTCTATCTCTCTATCTCTCTATCTCTCTATCTCTCTATCTCTCTATCTCTCTATCTCTCTATCTCTCTATCTCTCTATCTCTCTATCTCTCTATCTCTCTATCTCTCTATCTCTCTATCTCTCTATCTCTCTATCTCTCTATCTCTCTATCTCTCTATCTCTCTATCTCTCTATCTCTCTATCTCTCTATCTCTCTATCTCTCTATCTCTCTATCTCTCTATCTCTCTATCTCTCTATCTCTCTATCTCTCTATCTCTCTATCTCTCTATCTCTCTATCTCTCTATCTCTCTATCTCTCTATCTCTCTATCTCTCTATCTCTCTATCTCTCTATCTCTCTATCTCTCTATCTCTCTATCTCTCTATCTCTCTATCTCTCTATCTCTCTATCTCTCTATCTCTCTATCTCTCTATCTCTCTATCTCTCTATCTCTCTATCTCTCTATCTCTCTATCTCTCTATCTCTCTATCTCTCTATCTCTCTATCTCTCTATCTCTCTATCTCTCTATCTCTCTATCTCTCTATCTCTCTATCTCTCTATCTCTCTATCTCTCTATCTCTCTATCTCTCTATCTCTCTATCTCTCTATCTCTCTATCTCTCTATCTCTCTATCTCTCTATCTCTCTATCTCTCTATCTCTCTATCTCTCTATCTCTCTATCTCTCTATCTCTCTATCTCTCTATCTCTCTATCTCTCTATCTCTCTATCTCTCTATCTCTCTATCTCTCTATCTCTCTATCTCTCTATCTCTCTATCTCTCTATCTCTCTATCTCTCTATCTCTCTATCTCTCTATCTCTCTATCTCTCTATCTCTCTATCTCTCTATCTCTCTATCTCTCTATCTCTCTATCTCTCTATCTCTCTATCTCTCTATCTCTCTATCTCTCTATCTCTCTATCTCTCTATCTCTCTATCTCTCTATCTCTCTATCTCTCTATCTCTCTATCTCTCTATCTCTCTATCTCTCTATCTCTCTATCTCTCTATCTCTCTATCTCTCTATCTCTCTATCTCTCTATCTCTCTATCTCTCTATCTCTCTATCTCTCTATCTCTCTATCTCTCTATCTCTCTATCTCTCTATCTCTCTATCTCTCTATCTCTCTATCTCTATCTCTCTATCTCTCTATCTCTCTATCTCTCTATCTCTCTATCTCTCTATCTCTCTATCTCTCTATCTCTCTATCTCTCTATCTCTCTATCTCTCTATCTCTCTATCTCTCTATCTCTCTATCTCTCTATCTCTCTATCTCTCTATCTCTCTATCTCTCTATCTCTCTATCTCTCTATCTCTCTATCTCTCTATCTCTCTATCTCTCTATCTCTCTATCTCTCTATCTCTCTATCTCTCTATCTCTCTATCTCTCTATCTCTCTATCTCTCTATCTCTCTATCTCTCTATCTCTCTATCTCTCTATCTCTCTATCTCTCTATCTCTCTATCTCTCTATCTCTCTATCTCTCTATCTCTCTATCTCTCTATCTCTCTATCTCTCTATCTCTCTATCTCTCTATCTCTCTATCTCTCTATCTCTCTATCTCTCTATCTCTCTATCTCTCTATCTCTCTATCTCTCTATCTCTCTATCTCTCTATCTCTCTATCTCTCTATCTCTCTATCTCTCTATCTCTCTATCTCTCTATCTCTCTATCTCTCTATCTCTCTATCTCTCTATCTCTCTATCTCTCTATCTCTCTATCTCTCTATCTCTCTATCTCTCTATCTCTCTATCTCTCTATCTCTCTATCTCTCTATCTCTCTATCTCTCTATCTCTCTATCTCTCTATCTCTCTATCTCTCTATCTCTCTATCTCTCTATCTCTCTATCTCTCTATCTCTCTATCTCTCTATCTCTCTATCTCTCTATCTCTCTATCTCTCTATCTCTCTATCTCTCTATCTCTCTATCTCTCTATCTCTCTATCTCTCTATCTCTCTATCTCTCTATCTCTCTATCTCTCTATCTCTCTATCTCTCTATCTCTCTATCTCTCTATCTCTCTATCTCTCTATCTCTCTATCTCTCTATCTCTCTATCTCTCTATCTCTCTATCTCTCTATCTCTCTATCTCTCTATCTCTCTATCTCTCTATCTCTCTATCTCTCTATCTCTCTATCTCTCTATCTCTCTATCTCTCTATCTCTCTATCTCTCTATCTCTCTATCTCTCTATCTCTCTATCTCTCTATCTCTCTATCTCTCTATCTCTCTATCTCTCTATCTTCTATCTCTATATCTCTCTATCTCTCTATCTCTCTATCTCTCTATCTCTCTATCTCTCTATCTCTCTATCTCTCTATCTCTCTATCTCTCTATCTCTCTATCTCTCTATCTCTCTATCTCTCTATCTCTCTATCTCTCTATCTCTCTATCTCTCTATCTCTCTATCTCTCTATCTCTCTATCTCTCTATCTCTCTATCTCTCTATCTCTCTATCTCTCTATCTCTCTATCTCTCTATCTCTCTATCTCTCTATCTCTCTATCTCTCTATCTCTCTATCTCTCTATCTCTCTATCTCTCTATCTCTCTATCTCTCTATCTCTCTATCTCTCTATCTCTCTATCTCTCTATCTCTCTATCTCTCTTCCTCTCTATCTCTCTATCTCTTATCTCTCTTTCCTCTATCTCTCTATCTCTCTATCTCTCTATCTCTCTATCTCTCTATCTCTCTATCTCTCTATCTCTCTATCTCTCTACCTCTCTATCTCTCAATCTCTCTATGTCTCTATCTCTCTATCTCTCTTTCTCTTTATCTCTCTATCTCTCTATCTCTCTATCTCTCTATCTCTCTATCTTCTATCTTTCTATCTTTCTATCTCTCTATCTCTCTATCTCCCTATCTCTCTATCTCTCTATCTCTCTATCTCTCTATCTCTCTATCTCTCTATCTCTCTATCTCTCTATCTCTCTATCTCTCTATCTCTCTATCTCACTATCTCTCTATCTCTGTATTTCTCTATCTCTCTATCTCTCTATCTCTCTATCTCTCTATCTCTCTATCTCTCTATCTCTCTATCTCTCTATCTCTCTATCTCTCTATCTCTCTATCTCTCTATCTCTCTATCTCTCTATCTCTCTATCTCTCTATCTCTCTATCTCTCTATCTCTCTATCTCTCTATCTCTCTATCTCTCTATCTCTCTATCTCTCTATCTCTCTATCTCTCTATCTCTCTATCTCTCTATCTCTCTATCTCTCTATCTCTCTATCTCTCTATCTCTCTATCTCTCTATCTCTCTATCTCTCTATCTCTCTATCTCTCTATCTCTCTATCTCTCTTTCTCTCTATCTCTCTATCTCTCTATCTCTCTATCTCTCTATCTCTCTATCTCTCTATCTCTCTATCTCTCTATCTCTCTATCTCTCTATCTCTCTATCTCTCTATCTCTCTATCTCTCTATCTCTCTATCTCTCTATCTCTCTATCTCTCTATCTCTCTATCTCTCTATCTCTCTATCTCTCTATCTCTCTATCTCTCTATCTCTCTATCTCTCTATCTCTCTATCTCTCTATCTCTCTATCTCTCTATCTCTCTATCTCTCTATCTCTCTATCTCTCTATCTCTCTATCTCTCTATCTCTCTATCTCTCTATCTCTCTATCTCTCTATCTCTCTATCTCTCTATCTCTCTATCTCTCTATCTCTCTATCTCTCTATCTCTCTATCTCTCTATCTCTCTATCTCTCTATCTCTCTATCTCTCTATCTCTCTATCTCTCTATCTCTCTATCTCTCTATCTCTCTATCTCTCTATCTCTCTATCTCTCTATCTCTCTATCTCTCTATCTCTCTATCTCTCTATCTCTCTATCTCTCTATCTCTCTATCTCTCTATCTCTCTATCTCTCTATCTCTCTATCTCTCTATCTCTCTATCTCTCTATCTCTCTATCTCTCTATCTCTCTATCTCTCTATCTCTCTATCTCTCTATCTCTCTATCTCTCTATCTCTCTATCTCTCTATCTCTCTATCTCTCTATCTCTCTATCTCTCTATCTCTCTATCTCTCTATCTCTCTATCTCTCTATCTCTCTATCTCTCTATCTCTCTATCTCTCTATCTCTCTATCTCTCTATCTCTCTATCTCTCTATCTCTCTATCTCTCTATCTCTCTATCTCTCTATCTCTCTATCTCTCTATCTCTCTATCTCTCTATCTCTCTATCTCTCTATCTCTCTATCTCTCTATCTCTCTATCTCTCTATCTCTCTATCTCTCTATCTCTCTATCTCTCTATCTCTCTATCTCTCTATCTCTCTATCTCTCTATCTCTCTATCTCTCTATCTCTCTATCTCTCTATCTCTCTATCTCTCTATCTCTCTATCTCTCTATCTCTCTATCTCTCTATCTCTCTATCTCTCTATCTCTCTATCTCTCTATCTCTCTATCTCTCTATCTCTCTATCTCTCTATCTCTCTATCTCTCTATCTCTCTATCTCTCTATCTCTCTATCTCTCTATCTCTCTATCTCTCTATCTCTCTATCTCTCTATCTCTCTATCTCTCTATCTCTCTATCTCTCTATCTCTCTATCTCTACTCTCTATCTCTCTATCTCTCTATCTCTCTATCTCTCTATCTCTCTATCTCTCTATCTCTCTATCTCTCTATCTCTCTATCTCTCTATCTCTCTATCTCTCTATCTCTCTATCTCTCTATCTCTCTATCTCTCTATCTCTCTATCTCTCTATCTCTCTATCTCTCTATCTCTCTATCTCTCTATCTCTCTATCTCTCTATCTCTCTATCTCTCTATCTCTCTATCTCTCTATCTCTCTATCTCTCTATCTCTCTATCTCTCTATCTCTCTATCTCTCTATCTCTCTATCTCTCTATCTCTCTATCTCTCTATCTCTCTATCTCTCTATCTCTCTATCTCTCTATCTCTCTATCTCTCTATCTCTCTATCTCTCTATCTCTCTATCTCTCTATCTCTCTATCTCTCTATCTCTCTATCTCTCTATCTCTCTATCTCTCTATCTCTCTATCTCTCTATCTCTCTATCTCTCTATCTCTCTATCTCTCTATCTCTCTATCTCTCTATCTCTCTATCTCTCTATCTCTCTATCTCTCTATCTCTCTATCTCTCTATCTCTCTATCTCTCTATCTCTCTATCTCTCTATCTCTCTATCTCTCTATCTCTCTATCTCTCTATCTCTCTATCTCTCTATCTCTCTATCTCTCTATCTCTCTATCTCTCTATCTCTCTATCTCTCTATCTCTCTATCTCTCTATCTCTCTATCTCTCTATCTCTCTATCTCTCTATCTCTCTATCTCTCTATCTCTCTATCTCTCTATCTCTCTATCTCTCTATCTCTCTATCTCTCTATCTCTCTATCTCTCTATCTCTCTATCTCTCTATCTCTCTATCTCTCTATCTCTCTATCTCTCTATCTCTCTATCTCTCTATCTCTCTATCTCTCTATCTCTCTATCTCTCTATCTCTCTATCTCTCTATCTCTCTATCTCTCTATCTCTCTATCTCTCTATCTCTCTATCTCTCTATCTCTCTATCTCTCTATCTCTCTATCTCTCTATCTCTCTATCTCTCTATCTCTCTATCTCTCTATCTCTCTATCTCTCTATCTCTCTATCTCTCTATCTCTCTATCTCTCTATCTCTCTATCTCTCTATCTCTCTATCTCTCTATCTCTCTATCTCTCTATCTCTCTATCTCTCTATCTCTCTATCTCTCTATCTCTCTATCTCTCTATCTCTCTATCTCTCTATCTCTCTATCTCTCTATCTCTCTATCTCTCTATCTCTCTATCTCTCTATCTCTCTATCTCTCTATCTCTCTATCTCTCTATCTCTCTATCTCTCTATCTCTCTATCTCTCTATCTCTCTATCTCTCTATCTCTCTATCTCTCTATCTCTCTATCTCTCTATCTCTCTATCTCTCTATCTCTCTATCTCTCTATCTCTCTATCTCTCTATCTCTCTATCTCTCTATCTCTCTATCTCTCTATCTCTCTATCTCTCTATCTCTCTATCTCTCTATCTCTCTATCTCTCTATCTCTCTATCTCTCTATCTCTCTATCTCTCTATCTCTCTATCTCTCTATCTCTCTATCTCTCTATCTCTCTATCTCTCTATCTCTCTATCTCTCTATCTCTCTATCTCTCTATCTCTCTATCTCTCTATCTCTCTATCTCTCTATCTCTCTATCTCTCTATCTCTCTATCTCTCTATCTCTCTATCTCTCTATCTCTCTATCTCTCTATCTCTCTATCTCTCTATCTCTCTATCTCTCTATCTCTCTATCTCTCTATCTCTCTATCTCTCTATCTCTCTATCTCTCTATCTCTCTATCTCTCTATCTCTCTATCTCTCTATCTCTCTATCTCTCTATCTCTCTATCTCTCTATCTCTCTATCTCTCTATCTCTCTATCTCTCTATCTCTCTATCTCTCTATCTCTCTATCTCTCTATCTCTCTATCTCTCTATCTCTCTATCTCTCTATCTCTCTATCTCTCTATCTCTCTATCTCTCTATCTCTCTATCTCTCTATCTCTCTATCTCTCTATCTCTCTATCTCTCTATCTCTCTATCTCTCTATCTCTCTATCTCTCTATCTCTCTATCTCTCTATCTCTCTATCTCTCTATCTCTCTATCTCTCTATCTCTCTATCTCTCTATCTCTCTATCTCTCTATCTCTCTATCTCTCTATCTCTCTATCTCTCTATCTCTCTATCTCTCTATCTCTCTATCTCTCTATCTCTCTATCTCTCTATCTCTCTATCTCTCTATCTCTCTATCTCTCTATCTCTCTATCTCTCTATCTCTCTATCTCTCTATCTCTCTATCTCTCTATCTCTCTATCTCTCTATCTCTCTATCTCTCTATCTCTCTATCTCTCTATCTCTCTATCTCTCTATCTCTCTATCTCTCTATCTCTCTATCTCTCTATCTCTCTATCTCTCTATCTCTCTATCTCTCTATCTCTCTATCTCTCTATCTCTCTATCTCTCTATCTCTCTATCTCTCTATCTCTCTATCTCTCTATCTCTCTATCTCTTTATCTCTCTATCTCTCTATCTCTCTATCTCTCTATCTCTCTATCTCTCTATCTCTCTATCTCTCTATCTCTCTATCTCTCTATCTCTCTATCTCTCTATCTCTCTATCTCTCTATCTCTCTATCTCTCTATCTCTCTATCTCTCTATCTCTTGATCTCTCTATCTGTCTATCTTTCTATCTCTCTATCTCTCTATCTCTCTATCTCTCTATCTCTCTATCTCTTGATCTCTCTATCTCTCTATCTCTCTATCTCTCTATCTCTCTATCTCTCTATCTCTCTATCTCTCTATCTCTCTATCTCTCTATCTCTCTATCTCTCTATCTCTCTATCTCTCTATCTCTCTATCTCTCTATCTCTCTATCTCTCTATCTCTCTATCTCTCTATCTCTCTATCTCTCTATCTCTCTATCTCTCTATCTCTCTATCTCTCTATCTCTCTATCTCTCTATCTCTCTATCTCTCTATCTCTCTATCTCTCTATCTCTCTATCTCTCTATCTCTCTATCTCTCTATCTCTCTATCTCTCTATCTCTCTATCTCTCTATCTCTCTATCTCTCTATCTCTCTATCTCTCTATCTCTCTATCTCTCTATCTCTCTATCTCTCTATCTCTCTATCTCTCTATCTCTCTATCTCTCTATCTCTCTATCTCTCTATCTCTCTATCTCTCTATCTCTCTATCTCTCTGTTACGTCGCGGATGCAAATGTTATATTTTTAAAAAGCAAAATTTGGAAACGCGCGAAATAACAGGTATTGATCCTCAATTTGCACGAGAATGTGCTCGTCCGGGATGAGGACTAAAAGGACTAATTTATTTCCGAATATTGAATAGAGTGTGTGTATTATTTATTAATTATGTGTTGTACCTTTCGATGATTATTCGAGCGGAAGAGCGTAGAGGGTGATGATGGCTTGTTTGTACGTGATGGCCTCGACGTCGGAATTGGGTCGATCAGCTGTGCTGGTAACTGCCTCGAGGTCAGCCGTTCTTTGCCGTACGAGCTCTATCGGTGTTGGAAGAATGACGTCGGAAATAATCCGAGGTAGTATAGGTGTCGCGTTCACGAACTCGACGATTTCTTTTAAAGCGAGATATAGTCTTTTCTCTGGCACACTATGTCCCGGCGGACTTTTACTTTTACCGAGCTTAATAGCGTCCCGTCTTCGAGAGTTGAATTTACAACCGCCTCGCCTTCTACCCATAGGATGTATACGCGACGGTTAGCAGCGGACGTGGCTGTTCGGGTTATCGTGACGGATGTTGTTATTCAGATAAAATAGGCTGGGAAGTGCCGGCTAGCTACAGCCTCCAGTGCTCGAGACAATGAGCACTGCGACGTGGCTGTTGCGTAGAGGCACGAACGAGGTAGAGGAGGAAGCGAGGAATGTGCTACGCGTGTATGACAGAGGAGGCACAAAGAGTATGACGAGTTTAGCTTGGGAATGAATAAAAGAACCACTACAAGTTTCTGCGTCGAGTGCGCAAGCGACTGCGCGACAAGGAGGCGAACGAGTAATGATTACAACACAGGAGAGTCACAGCAGAGTAAAAGAATCGATACAAGTTTCGGGCGTCCAGTGCGCAGGTGTATGCGCGACAAAGAGGCGAACGAGTAACGATTGAGATAGAGTGAGATGAGAGAATCGTTGCGAGTTTCAGCATCTACTGCATGTGGCAGAGAGGCGAACGAGCAATGATTGAGATGAAACGAGTTTGAAAGTAGAATAGGTTGTAACAAGGTTAATAAGCGTTTTCTTTGGGATTTTCGATGATGGAGATAATATCGAAGCGGGTGAAGTCAAGGAGACACTGAGGTTACACCGTAAATGGTTAAAATATGTATATTGATATTTAAGTTGCACGATACACGAGAGTAAACTTTTATTACGCGACTTACAGGATCACCGCGGAGTCAGTCTGTTCGTTTCGCGTAAAAAGAATTATGTCGTACGGAACACTTGTACAGTTTCAGATTTATAACCGCTCGGAAACTTCGCAAACATTTACTTCGTACCCGAGATGCTACGCGTATATAATTTCTTAGTCGCGCTGACGCTAAGTACAGAAGATACAGACGGAATGACCGAAGAGCCTGGCACGCAGGCCAGTAATATAACTGTTCAGATGTTGGTGGGGATAGCCTCCTCTCGAGCTGCGTCGCTGAGGCGATGCGCGCGCATTATTCTAAGTCTAAGGCCCGTGGGAAGAGACGTTTGGTGCTCGAGTCTCGGGCCAACGGATGTTATGTCTACACTCGCCGACAGTGGAGTGAGGCGTTCGGTGCTCGAGTCTCGAGCCAACGGATGTTATGTCTACACTCGCCGACAATGGAGTGGAGTGAGACGCTTGGCGTTCGAACCTCGGGCTGGCGGATGTTATGTCTACACTCGCCGACAGAGGAGTGGAGTGAGACGCTTGGCGTTCGAACCTCGGGCCAGCGGATGTTATGTCTACACTCGCCGACAGAGGAGTGGAGTGAGACGTTTGGCGTTCGAACCTTGGGCCGGCGGATGTTATGTCTACACTCGCCGACAGAGGAGTGGAGTGAGACGTTTGGCGTTCGAATCTTGGGCCGGCGGATGTTATGTCTACGCTCGCCGACTGTCGCATCGACCGCTGACGGCTCGATGAAGCGTGGGAGCCTAAGCGTGAATACAATGTTAAAAGGTCGTATGTAGAGTACAGTCGATATTGTCATACCTGAAGTACAGTAGATGCTTCTTAACGCAAGGTATAATAGTGAATGTCGTATAGAATGTATAAAAAAATATGTCGAGTCTCGTACGTTGAGTATTAGTGGAAGTACAGTATGGGCTGCTACGTAATTAATATAGAAACTGTCATATGTGTGTGTGTGCAGTACATGAGTAGAATATACGACCTCTTTAAGCTTATAGAATATAATAATCGTAAAAGTAGGAGTACAGGGTTACATATGTATGGTTATTTATTCTGCACCCGATAATAACGTATATTGCTGATTACATATAAGAGTAAAGATATTTTATATAAGTCGGAGTCGATCTCGGGACGTAACACGCCCCTCCTTACGTTCGAACATAGTGCCTATGCTCTAAGTTCGAATATTGGCAAGACGATCGCTAAGGTCCGGTTCGACTCCGGAAAGTCTAATAGGTTCTTGGGGTCGTAAATCGGGGTAAATCGAAGATCGTTCAGGTGCGCTCGGTGTCTCAGGTGTTGTTGATCTTTCGGGACTCACGATGACTTCGCGCAGCTGTTCGTTGTTGCTGACCTCGGTTTGCCTTTGCAATTCCTTTTTGTGGGCTAGCATTAGCAGAAGGCCTGTGATGGAGTTCCAAACGGCACCGAGCAGATACAAGCTCCAGCCGTAAAGCGAATGCAGCGCATATCCGTGCACACATGTGTCGATTGAAAGTTTGATGATGCGAATTATTAGGAAGATCCCGATGAGGCCTGCACTGGCAGTGCCAAACTCGAGAAAGATTGACCACATCTTGTCTGCGGCGTTTTCGGCGATGCGATTGAGAGTATTTTCGTCCAGCAGTCCTTGCAGAGAGATTGTCCCTGGGGCGATGCCGTATCCTGCTGAACCTCTTGCCAGATGATTAAGCAAGCCGGGTTTTTCTGCGGGGAACATGATTCTGTCCCGCAGCTGTTGTATGTCAGTTTCGGAATATATGCCACTGATCGCAAGGTCGCTGGGTGACACATATCTCCAAGTAGGTCTTTTGAGAGGTTGTAACTGTTGTGGTTGGATTACCTCGATTGGTTGTGGTGTGAATCGATACCAAGTTCCCTCGATTTGATATTGCGTGGGAAGCAAAGGATCACATTCGACTTGGGTTGCTGATTTTAATAGCATTCTTGAGGTTGTAGACAGAAAGTAGGTCCCGTTGTTGTATGTCACGGGTAGCTCGTTGTAACAAACAGATGTTTTCCTTAGCTTGCAGTCGACGGCCACGCACTTGACGATGTGTGCTACCTCCCCTGCGATGACTGCCATGTAGCCTGGGCCTTTCATGACGGTGTACGCGAATTTCTCGGGTAGGATAGCTGCAGTCGATAACGCGTTCTGCAACACTTGTCGTTCCAGTTTGCACCGTTGCGTCACCACGTCCTTGTACAAGCCTTTGATTTGTGTACGCACGTGCTTCTCAACATAAACAAATTTTGAATTAATGTATGAGAAGATGTCAAGGTTGTTGACTGAGACCTTTCGCATGGTGGCAGGCGATTGTCCCCTTGATGTTTCCAGGATGAATAACTTCGGATGTTCTGTACGAATTAGGGTGTAGCCACAGATCGGATACTCTGCATGTTTCGCCAGAGCAAACGTTGTCGACTGGGTGTTAAGCGTGTAAACATCTGGTGCACGCTTTCCGTCTTCCGTTGATTCCAATTTCGTAGCTAAGCCTTCGTACAGTACGTCGTAACGTGAGAATCCGCAAGTGTCGATGGGTGCCGTGCTCCAGAAGGCACTGTTGCCTTGGTTGTCCATGCACTGCTCGTCGCTGAGGGTACATTGTGTTCCTGATGGTAGCAGAATTTTTCCCTGAGCGAAGTTGACCGTGGCGTGATAGTTGTAGATCCCAATTTTAACGGTAGCAGTGACGAACACGTCGCTCCAGCTACCATATGGGTCACTGTAGTGTGTTTCCTCGCAGTTCCCATCTGTGTCGAGGCCACCTCCCATGGTGATCGATCGGTAGGCTGTTGCGTTTTTCTGGAGTCCAATGATTTCGGCAGTAAATCCGAGACGAATTATGCCGGTTTCTTGGAGACGCCGACATGCTTTTTCGTCCAGGTCGTGAAGATAAGTTTGTCGACCGCCCTGCACTGCAGAGTTATGAGAATGCATTCCGCAGTGGGTGATGGTTCGGTCGATCTCAACCTTGCACTGAATGACCTCGGTGCTGTCGAATTCCGAGAGCTGCAAGAGTTGAATGTAGGTCGATGTTGGCTTAGGTTCGGGGATCGGATCATCACATTCCCCGACGTCGTTGAGCGATATAGTGGTGGCGTTCAAAACAGAACCTCCACAGTCGTACCCGATGATGGCACGGGCTTCGGTGAAATAGAGGCACAGGGCCAAGATGACCTTGGTAACACGCATCCTGCAACAGAGTTACGGTTTCAATTGCGTGAGGCGTAGTTTGTTCGTGTGGACGATCCTGTGTCTCCCTTTATGGTCAATTTTAACGTTTCCCCCCGAAAGCAATTCTACGACTTTACAGGGTTCCGAGTATTGATCTCCAAATTTCCCACCCGTAGGTTCTTTTAGCATAAGTACTGTATCACCTACGCCAAAATCTTGTGGGTTTATTTTTCGATCGTAATAATTTTTTGATTTTTCTTTCGCATGTTTCAGATTTTCGGCAGCTAGCTCCTGGACCCCGTGGATTTTAGTGAACAGGTCCTTGAGGTAGTCCGTGTACGATTGATCCTGATGTTCTTCGACTCCTTGGTGATTCGAGGGTTGTCTGGCCAGCTTACCGAAGACGAGTTCGTGTGGACTAAAGCCGGTACCCTCGTGTTGACTTGTGTTGTACGAGAACATAGCCATTTCAAGTAGCTCGTCCCATTCGTGGTGGCGGTCGACGTACTGCTTTAAATATTCCGTCAGCACGTGATGCGAGCGCTCGATAGAGCCGTTCGTTTGCGGATGGAAGGCCGTAGTTCTGCATTGTTTGATACGAAATTTCTTAGCAATGTTGCGCATCAAGCTACTACAGAAGTTTGCGCCCTGGTCGGTGAGAAGAGCCTTGGGTGCCCCAAACCTCGCGATGAAATTCTTCGTGAAGGCGTTCGAAATGTCAATGGATGTGGTGCCGTTGAGGGGAATGGCTAGCGAATATTTAGTGAGAAGGTCCTGAATCGTAAGTATATGGGTGTTACCTTTATTGGTCGCCCGCAAGGGCCCTACAATATCCATAGATATTTTGTCGAATGCCGCACCTGGCGTGTCGGTTAGTACCATTGGTTGTTTTGTTTTTACTCTAACTAACTTCTTGAGTTGACACCCTCGGCAGTGTTGTATATACTCCTGAATTTCTTTTTTCATATTTTTCCAAAAATATTTATCGCGAATACGTTTGTACGTTTTGTTAACGCCCTTGTGACCACCCAGGAGTGAGTCGTGATTTTCGATAATAATAGCGCTTCTGTCCCTTTCTGAAGGCGTGATTATTAATTGTTGACAAATTGTTACTAACATTGGTACGTCGTGTAAATGATCTTTTATGCTACATTCGATGTCGACCCATGGTATGTGGTCGATCGCATCGGTTTTTGCAAAGCTTAAGGAAATTAATTGCAATTCCTGGATCGCGTCTCTGAGTGATGTTAAAGTTTCGTTAAGATCGTCGATCGAGGCGTTCGCTCGTAGATCTGATTTTATTGGTAGTAAGAAAATCCGTTTATTTTTAATGAGCAACGGTCGTACTCTACAGAAAGTAAGGTCTGTGACCTTAGGCAATTGTCCAATAGAATCAAGATCTTTCGCTCCAGCGTCGACCGGCTGGCCTTTAGTAGTGACGAAGCAGACCAGGCTATCGTTTTGCATTGTCAGCCTGTCTCTCGTGGTTCTCATTCGGAATGTCTCGCTCACCCCGCTTGGTGTCTGAGTCAAATTATACGGTACAGTGGCAGGATCGAATATTTCAGAGTCGTCGTCTGATGAATCGTCGCTTTCGCCAGGCGCGCCCGCAACGTCCGAATCCCTGTTATCGCCGTCGGTTTCGGCTGGCTGCTCTACCGTTTTGTTATCGATATCTCGCGGCGTTGCCAAGCCTAAGTCGGGGCGCGCTTCGTTTTCGTTCTGAGTGGATTCGGGTGTTACGGATGACCTCGGATCGAATATAGACGATTCGTCGTCGATGTCTAAGTCGTTGCTCGCGTTGGTATGGGGCGTGACCACTAAGACAGACGTCTCTGGCGGGTTACGCGAGAGCGCATCGGCGTTGCCGTTAATTCTACCGGGCTTGTATATTATTTTGTATTGATAATTTGCTAGCTTGAGTCTCCAATGGACCAAACGGTTAGCCGGATCTTTTATCGAGTGAAGCCAGACGAGCGGCTTATGGTCGGTGACGAGTGTGAATTCTCGACCGTATACATATGGTCTGAACTGTGTTACCGCATATACTATAGCCAAGAGTTCTTTCTCTATAGTCGAATAATTCTCCTCTGCCTTTGTGAGAGTTCTCGAAGTATACGATACCGGCCTATCTTTACCGACAACGCCCTGGCTTATTATCGCGCCTATAGCACTGTTCGATGCGTCCGTTGTTATAATGAATGGTTTTGTAAAATCCGGGTGCTGAAGGACAGGGGCATTACACAGTGCCTCTTTGAGCGTTGAGAAGGCTTGCTCCTGTGCGTCAGTCCACACGAATGTACTTTGCTTTTTTAATAATTGCGTCATTGGTCGCGCAATAGCTGAGAAATTTTCGATAAATCTGCGGTAATATCCCGCTAATCCAAGAAATTGTTTGATTTTCGTAGGAGTATCGGGACGAGGATAATTTTTAATGGAATCGAGTTTACGGGGGTCAGGTTTTACCCCTTCTTCACTAAGTACGTGGCCCAGATAGGCCACCTCCTTGCGAAGAAACTCGCACTTGTCTGGTTGTAGGCTGAGATTGGCTTTACGAAGGCGTTCGACAAGCCTTCGGTATTTAATAGCGTGCTCTTGAAGAGAGCTCGCGTAGATAACGATATCATCTAGATAAACAAAAAGTTCCGTTCCTTGTAGTCCGCACAACACCCTGTCCATAAGACGTTGGAACGTTGCGGGAGCATTTTTAAGCCCAAATGGCATGCGGCTAAATTGATAATGGCCAAATGGCGTAGAAAATGCCGTTTTCGGCGCGTCGACTGAATTTATTTTGATTTGATGGAACCCGCTGGCCAAATCGAAAACGGAAAAATATTTGGCGCTACCAAGTTGATCAAGAATCTCAGTAATATTGGGTAGCGGGTAAGCATCACCAATAGTTTTTTCGTTAAGACCTCTGTAATCGATTACCATCCGCCATCGTGGTTTACCGGAAGAATCTGCTTTTTTAGGAACGATCCATACGGGTGAACTATAGGGTGATTCGGATGGCTCGATAATTTTTCCCGTAATGAGGTCTGTCACCTGTTTAGTTATTTCATCCTTATGCGCGGGTGGAAATCTATATTGTCGCGTAAAAACAGGTTGGTCATCAGTTGTCGTGATTTTATGTTCTATCGCGTTAGTCGGTTCTAAATGAGCACCGGGTATATGAAATAAGTCGGCACTCTCGTCGATCAGTGAATATATGCTGTCTCGCTCCTCCTCATTCAAGTGCTCGAGGCGGAGGAGAGTCTTCACTTTATCGGCTTTCGATTTGATTCCGTCATTCGTAACGCATGCAGTTAACACGTGTGTGTCCTTGAGCTCGAAGAGCTCGTATGGTTCGAGAGTCTGTGGGGGTAATAGAATATCTACGTCGCGCTCGGTTGTGTTGGAGACTTTAATATATATTAACCCGTTGTGATTCGTAACGAGGGCTTCGCCTGCGTAGATACCGTCGCCCAGATCTAAACGAGGAATATAACCGTCCGTCGTGTCTGTGTTTATAACCTTGGCCGAGACGACGCGGCTTGACCGCTGGGGAATGAGAGTCTTAAAAGATGTCTTGAATGGGAGCACGTGATTGCTCCATGTGACTGCTTCACGATCCCAATCTATAGTAGCCCTATTCAGTCCGTGAAATTCGGATCCTAATATAGCCGCTTGCTGGATTGGAAATTCGTCATCGACAATATGAAATGTACTTTTAGTTTCTACTATATCGATTTCGGTTTCCCCTCTGGTGTAGACCGGTGTCTCTGAAATGCCTTGCAATTTTAAAATGGAATACGGATTGACTTCGACGTCTTCGCATAATGCGCTCTTTTTTATTAAATTTGGATCGCATCCGGAATCTACTAGGAAGTCATTTTTGTCCTTAAGCTGAGGTGACGCAATTTCTACTACCGGTATATACGAAGAATGACTTAATCGGACGTTTGCTGTTCGGACGACTCGCTCGACGGGCCGTCCTCCGCTTGTATATATTTCACGGGGCGCTGTTGAGCGATCTCCGTCCGACTGGTCCCCTGTTCCATCGGACGGGGCTTCGCGTTTCCCGAATATTTTTCGTTCCGTTGTTTCGCGAAACATTGCTCAATCGTATGGCCTTGCTTGTTACAATACGAGCAAACTGCGCCTTCCGTGCGCGGAAGCGGTTTGCGTTTTGGTCTGAGTTCTGGGTGAATAGCCCAGCATTTTTCTGCGAGATGCCCCTTTTTGTTACATTGCGGACAAACTACAGATTGCGAGGAGGACGAAGACGCGATTTTAACCGATGCTGTTGGAGATGTTTCTTTAATTTCCGGCTTGAAACGAGTATTATCGCGATCTATTTCTTTCTCGACGCGAATGGCAGTTGCGTAGGCATCGGTGAGACTCTCGTATCCCTCTAATTTTAATCGGAATCTGTAATCTGGTGGCAACCCGGCAATGAAACAGTCGAGGGTTTCTTTTTCGAGATATTGTTTGTTTAGCGCCGAGAGCTCTCCGAGGCCCGCGGTTTCTCCATCAATTATGGCGCAATGGAGGTCTTTGACTCGACTGATGTAATCAATGATATGTTCATTTTTTGTTTTTGCAATGCTCCCGAGGTCACCGCGGTACTGATTGACTGTCTTTGCACTACCAAAAATTGTCTTTAACTTGTTACAAAAATCGCCAATTGTCAAAAAGGTGTCGTCTTCGACAGCAGTGTAGGCTCTACCCTTGAGTTTGTTTCTAAGAAGTCGAGCCACGATGGCTTCGTTTACCGGCGGGAATAGCTCGCGTATCCGCTGGCATGCGCGTGAGAATTTTAATACGGGCATATTCACGCCGTCGAACGTCGGTACTGTTACGTCCCGGGATCGACTCCGACTTATATAAAATATCTTTACTCTTATATGTAATCAGCAATATACGTTATTATCGGGTGCAGAATAAATAACCATACATATGTAACCCTGTACTCCTACTTTTACGATTATTATATTCTATAAGCTTAAAGAGGTCGTATATTCTACTCATGTACTGCACACACACACATATGACAGTTTCTATATTAATTACGTAGCAGCCCATACTGTACTTCCACTAATACTCAACGTACGAGACTCGACATATTTTTTTATACATTCTATACGACATTCACTATTATACCTTGCGTTAAGAAGCATCTACTGTACTTCAGGTATGACAATATCGACTGTACTCTACATACGACCTTTTAACATTGTATTCACGCTTAGGCTCCCACGCTTCATCGAGCCGTCAGCGGTCGATGCGACAGTCGGCGAGCGTAGACATAACATCCGCCGGCCCAAGGTTCGAACGCCAAACGTCTCACTCCACTCCTCTGTCGGCGAGTGTAGACATAACATCCGCTGGCCCGAGGTTCGAACGCCAAGCGTCTCACTCCACTCCTCTGTCGGCGAGTGTAGACATAACATCCGCCAGCCCGAGGTTCGAACGCCAAGCGTCTCACTCCACTCCATTGTCGGCGAGTGTAGACATAACATCCGTTGGCTCGAGACTCGAGCACCGAACGCCTCACTCCACTGTCGGCGAGTGTAGACATAACATCCGTTGGCCCGAGACTCGAGCACCAAACGTCTCTTCCCACGGGCCTTAGACTTAGAATAATGCGCGCGCATCGCCTCAGCGACGCAGCTCGAGAGGAGGCTATCCCCACCAACATCTGAACAGTTATATTACCGGCCTGCGTGCCAGGCTCTTCGGTCATTCCGTCTGTATCTTCTGTACTTAGCGTCAGCGCGACTAAGAAATTATATACGCGTAGCATCTCGGGTACGAAGTAAATGTTTGCGAAGTTTCCGAGCGGTTATAAATCTGAAACTGTACAAGTGTTCCGTACGACATAATTCTTCTTACGCGAAACGAACAGACTGACTCCGCGGTGATCCTGTAAGTCGCGTAATAAAAGTTTACTCTCGTGTATCGTGCAACTTAAATATCAATATACATATTTTAACCATTTACGGTGTAACCTCAGTGTCTCCTTGACTTCACCCGCTTCGATATTATCTCCATCATCGAAAATCCCAAAGAAAACGCTTATTAACCTTGTTACAACCTATTCTACTTTCAAACTCGTTTCATCTCAATCATTGCTCGTTCGCCTCTCTGCCACATGCAGTAGATGCTGAAACTCGCAACGATTCTCTCATCTCACTCTATCTCAATCGTTACTCGTTCGCCTCTTTGTCGCGCATACACCTGCGCACTGGACGCCCGAAACTTGTATCGATTCTTTTACTCTGCTGTGACTCTCCTGTGTTGTAATCATTACTCGTTCGCCTCCTTGTCGCGCAGTCGCTTGCGCACTCGACGCAGAAACTTGTAGTGGTTCTTTTATTCATTCCCAAGCTAAACTCGTCATACTCTTTGTGCCTCCTCTGTCATACACGCGTAGCACATTCCTCGCTTCCTCCTCTACCTCGTTCGTGCCTCTACGCAACAGCCACGTCGCAGTGCTCATTGTCTCGAGCACTGGAGGCTGTAGCTAGCCGGCACTTCCCAGCCTATTTTATCTGAATAACAACATCCGTCACGATAACCCGAACAGCCACGTCCGCTGCTAACCGTCGCGTATACATCCTATGGGTAGAAGGCGAGGCGGTTGTAAATTCAACTCTCGAAGACGGGACGCTATTAAGCTCGGTAAAAGTAAAAGTCCGCCGGGACATAGTGTGCCAGAGAAAAGACTATATCTCGCTTTAAAAGAAATCGTCGAGTTCGTGAACGCGACACCTATACTACCTCGGATTATTTCCGACGTCATTCTTCCAACACCGATAGAGCTCGTACGGCAAAGAACGGCTGACCTCGAGGCAGTTACCAGCACAGCTGATCGACCCAATTCCGACGTCGAGGCCATCACGTACAACCAAGCCATCATCACCCTCTACGCTCTTCCGCTCGAATAATCATCGAAAGGTACAACACATAATTAATAAATAATACACACACTCTATTCAATATTCGGAAATAAATTAGTCCTTTTAGTCCTCATCCCGGACGAGCACATTCTCGTGCAAATTGAGGATCAATACCTGTTATTTCGCGCGTTTCCAAATTTTGCTTTTTAAAAATATAACATTTGCATCCGCGACGTAACAGTAAATTTCTGGTGACAGCGGTGGGATATCGATAACAAAACGGTAGAGCAGCCAGCCGAAACCGACGGCGATAACAGGGATTCGGACGTTGCGGGCGCGCCTGGCGAAAGCGACGATTCATCAGACGACGACTCTGAAATATTCGATCCTGCCACTGTACCGTATAATTTGACTCAGACACCAAGCGGGGTGAGCGAGACATTCCGAATGAGAACCACGAGAGACAGGCTGACAATGCAAAACGATAGCCTGGTCTGCTTCGTCACTACTAAAGGCCAGCCGGTCGACGCTGGAGCGAAAGATCTTGATTCTATTGGACAATTGCCTAAGGTCACAGACCTTACTTTCTGTAGAGTACGACCGTTGCTCATTAAAAATAAACGGATTTTCTTACTACCAATAAAATCAGATCTACGAGCGAACGCCTCGATCGACGATCTTAACGAAACTTTAACATCACTCAGAGACGCGATCCAGGAATTGCAATTAATTTCCTTAAGCTTTGCAAAAACCGATGCGATCGACCACATACCATGGGTCGACATCGAATGTAGCATAAAAGATCATTTACACGACGTACCAATGTTAGTAACAATTTGTCAACAATTAATAATCACGCCTTCAGAAAGGGACAGAAGCGCTATTATTATCGAAAATCACGACTCACTCCTGGGTGGTCACAAGGGCGTTAACAAAACGTACAAACGTATTCGCGATAAATATTTTTGGAAAAATATGAAAAAAGAAATTCAGGAGTATATACAACACTGCCGAGGGTGTCAACTCAAGAAGTTAGTTAGAGTAAAAACAAAACAACCAATGGTACTAACCGACACGCCAGGTGCGGCATTCGACAAAATATCTATGGATATTGTAGGGCCCTTGCGGGCGACCAATAAAGGTAACACCCATATACTTACGATTCAGGACCTTCTCACTAAATATTCGCTAGCCATTCCCCTCAACGGCACCACATCCATTGACATTTCGAACGCCTTCACGAAGAATTTCGTCGCGAGGTTTGGGGCACCCAAGGCTCTTCTCACCGACCAGGGCGCAAACTTCTGTAGTAGCTTGATGCGCAACATTGCTAAGAAATTTCGTATCAAACAATGCAGAACTACGGCCTTCCATCCGCAAACGAACGGCTCTATCGAGCGCTCGCATCACGTGCTGACGGAATATTTAAAGCAGTACGTCGACCGCCACCACGAATGGGACGAGCTACTTGAAATGGCTATGTTCTCGTACAACACAAGTCAACACGAGGGTACCGGCTTTAGTCCACACGAACTCGTCTTCGGTAAGCTGGCCAGACAACCCTCGAATCACCAAGGAGTCGAAGAACATCAGGATCAATCGTACACGGACTACCTCAAGGACCTGTTCACTAAAATCCACGGGGTCCAGGAGCTAGCTGCCGAAAATCTGAAACATGCGAAAGAAAAATCAAAAAATTATTACGATCGAAAAATAAACCCACAAGATTTTGGCGTAGGTGATACAGTACTTATGCTAAAAGAACCTACGGGTGGGAAATTTGGAGATCAATACTCGGAACCCTGTAAAGTCGTAGAATTGCTTTCGGGGGGAAACGTTAAAATTGACCATAAAGGGAGACACAGGATCGTCCACACGAACAAACTACGCCTCACGCAATTGAAACCGTAACTCTGTTGCAGGATGCGTGTTACCAAGGTCATCTTGGCCCTGTGCCTCTATTTCACCGAAGCCCGTGCCATCATCGGGTACGACTGTGGAGGTTCTGTTTTGAACGCCACCACTATATCGCTCAACGACGTCGGGGAATGTGATGATCCGATCCCCGAACCTAAGCCAACATCGACCTACATTCAACTCTTGCAGCTCTCGGAATTCGACAGCACCGAGGTCATTCAGTGCAAGGTTGAGATCGACCGAACCATCACCCACTGCGGAATGCATTCTCATAACTCTGCAGTGCAGGGCGGTCGACAAACTTATCTTCACGACCTGGACGAAAAAGCATGTCGGCGTCTCCAAGAAACCGGCATAATTCGTCTCGGATTTACTGCCGAAATCATTGGACTCCAGAAAAACGCAACAGCCTACCGATCGATCACCATGGGAGGTGGCCTCGACACAGATGGGAACTGCGAGGAAACACACTACAGTGACCCATATGGTAGCTGGAGCGACGTGTTCGTCACTGCTACCGTTAAAATTGGGATCTACAACTATCACGCCACGGTCAACTTCGCTCAGGGAAAAATTCTGCTACCATCAGGAACACAATGTACCCTCAGCGACGAGCAGTGCATGGACAACCAAGGCAACAGTGCCTTCTGGAGCACGGCACCCATCGACACTTGCGGATTCTCACGTTACGACGTACTGTACGAAGGCTTAGCTACGAAATTGGAATCAACGGAAGACGGAAAGCGTGCACCAGATGTTTACACGCTTAACACCCAGTCGACAACGTTTGCTCTGGCGAAACATGCAGAGTATCCGATCTGTGGCTACACCCTAATTCGTACAGAACATCCGAAGTTATTCATCCTGGAAACATCAAGGGGACAATCGCCTGCCACCATGCGAAAGGTCTCAGTCAACAACCTTGACATCTTCTCATACATTAATTCAAAATTTGTTTATGTTGAGAAGCACGTGCGTACACAAATCAAAGGCTTGTACAAGGACGTGGTGACGCAACGGTGCAAACTGGAACGACAAGTGTTGCAGAACGCGTTATCGACTGCAGCTATCCTACCCGAGAAATTCGCGTACACCGTCATGAAAGGCCCAGGCTACATGGCAGTCATCGCAGGGGAG